>SNQJ01S0022004.1:10236-25776 GCA_010110895.2 Picea sitchensis
TCCTTCTAGAAGCGGAAGCTTCTATTAGGTCTTCTTACATCCGCCTTATTCTATTTTATTGATAGGTCTTATTAATATTGACCTTTATTACATCCGAATACATTGATCTACCTATGTGCGGGTTAGGACCTTAACATATAGTGACAAAAAAAGACCCACAAAAATAAAACCTGCTGTCGTGGAAATAGCAACGAAGAAGTGTCTCAATATCAATGAAAAATCATGGAAAATTTGGTCATATTTAGTAATGTGTTAAGGTATTGAAGTGGAATATTCTTTGATACCCTCCTTTTTCGGAGCAGTGAAACTTTCGTGACTTTTTGAACTTCGAGGGATAAGGCATCAAAGAGGGAATATTCTTCAATACCCTCCTTTTCGGAGAAATGAAACAAACTCAACATTTTGAACTCCAAATGATAAGGTATCGAGAAGACAATATTCTTCGATTGGCGACATATTGCCTAATATTTCAACTACAAGTGATAAGGTATCGAGAAGGGAATATTATTCGACGCCCTTCTAGTTGGAGTGGCTATAGATTTCCTAATATTTCAACTTCAAGTGATAAGGTATCGAGAAGATAATATTCTTCGATATCCTCTAGTTGGAGTGGCGACAATTACCTATTTTCTGAACTCCGAATGAAAAGGTCTGACGGTATCAAAAAGAGATATTCTTTGATACCCTCCTTTCAGAGTCCCATTTGAGCCTGATTATTTAGCACTCCGAATGGGAACCTCCGATGGATGATCCAGATATATTCTGATTTTAATATTAATTGTGCATATTGCCCCATAGGCAAAACTTCTTCACAGTCTCAAAAAAATTCCATGGAAAAATAAGTGAAAAAGGACAAAGTTACAGATTCCAGATTGATGTAGTTTTTGACTCAAGTATCAGATTGAAAATATGAAAGTTGATATGAATTACTTGTAATTCTAACTATCTATTCCTTACATAAAAGTTTCTCTATTTCCTGATGTATTTTCTTCTGCAGTTGACCGAAGTTGACACTTCAATAAAAATTGCACAAGTGGAAAAAATGCACAAAAAGTGTGAAAGTGGATTTTTCAGGAAGCCATAACTTCCATTTTAGAAATCATATTGGGGAAAGAGTATAGTCATTGGAAAAATGATTCATAGGAGAATAACATTTAATTTTTATTATTTGGATAATTATAATATAATTCTTCATGAATAGAGCAGAAAAAGGACCTGTATCATTATTTGGAAAAAAAATTATAATATGTGTAATTCTAACAAAATGGTTTCTTGCACAGTTTGCAGAATTAGGAGATATAAAAATATCAGTTCAGTATAAGAATGCATTTCCAAGAAATGGAAGGAGAGGGAGCTTAAAGTCTTGATAAAGAGGCCAAAGGACAAAATATCAGTATTGGTAATGCAGAGACAGAATCCAACGGACACAAAGGAAAATGGGAGAAAGAATACAATGAGAGACTCGCAAGAGAACACAATCAGATAAATTCTCAAGTGTCTTAGATCTTAAATCAATTGCAGAGGAAAACAATATATCAAACTCAAAACGGGAGGAAGAGGGTTGACATCATGAAAGAAGAAATAAGTACAGAAGAGTTGATTATTCAAGAAGTGCTAGAAGAACTCATAGACATCACTCACCTCCTTCCTCAACAAGGAAATTTTATGCATATCAATATTCCATAAGAAGCTCAAAATTGTCTCTTGTTACGAACCAAAGGAGAAGATATGAATTGGATAGTTTGCAAGGAGAGATGAGGAAGCTTAAGTCACCATCTGTTGTTGGTGAAAAAGAAAGGGAATATGATGTTGAAGCATGGTTTATTGGACTCGATAGGTATTTTCAATTGCATAACTACTCATTAAACCTAGATTTCATAATTGCAACTTACCATCTACATGGAAAAGATTCTATCTGGTGGGATCAACTTAAGAAAGTTGAGAAAATAAATGAGAGTCAAATCACTTGGAAGAAATTCAAGAAATATTTTCAGAAGGAGTACCTTTCATAGCACTTCTATGGCAAGAAAATGCATGAATTATTTGAACTCAGGCTGGGAAGCATGACCATGACAGAGTATGAAAAGAAGTTCTTGGGGATGTTAAAGTATGTGGGGTTTATAAAAGATGACAAAGGGAAAATAAAAAGGTATTTGAGTGGACTTATTTCATTTTATAAAGAGAATATTCAATATGATGAGCCCGGGACTTTGACTAAGACCATTAGGAAGGCTAATTACCTATATGAGAAGGGAAAGGCGAGAGAGTCTTTGCATGAATCCTGGAAGGATAAGAAGAAAGGGAATTTTGATGAGAGAAAGAAAGGATTAAAACCACCTTTCAATAGAAACATCCCAAATAAAAATCATCATGATCAGTCTGCTAAGGATGAATCCAAGAGAGAAGACTCTTTGGGAAAAATGGGAAGAGCACCAATCCAATGTTAGGGATGCAAGGAATATCACTTGTACAAGGATTTCCCTCCCATAAAATACAAAATAAAGACCATGCACAACATCCAAGAGGCTAAAAAAATAAAACACATGGGAAGAATATATGCAGCCTTAGATAATCAACAAGCAGAGTATCAATCCAGTATGATCGAGGTGGAAGGTAAGATAATTTATCATCATGTTGGTATTTTAATTGATTCAGGAGAAAGTCATTGTTACATTGATCCTAGAATAGTGGATAGATTACATTTGGAGAAAAATAGTCTTGAAAAATCAAGTTTGGTTTAGCTAGCCAATGGAACCAAAAGGAGAATCCATGATATGTTCATGGGTTGTTTCGTAAGTATTAATGCTGTGAATACTAATGCTGATCTAAATATTATACCATTGGGATATTATGATGTTATAATTGGAATGGATTAGTTGGACAATAATCATGTTATCCTAGATTGTCATAACAAGACATTTACATGTCTTGTTGAAGAAGGAAACAAAAGCACTGTGAAAGGAGTTCCCAAGACCTATTTATATAAGGGATATTCCAGCCTTACAACTGAAGAGATATTTCAGAAAACAATGTGAATTGTATGCATACCATGTGGAGGATCAAAAAAAGACAAACGGGCCAAGCCTTGAAGAATTTTCGGTACTACAAGAATTTGAAGATGTATTCCAAGGAATACCAAGAGTTTCCCCAGTATCAAAAACACCTTACAAAATGAGTACACTAGAATTAAAAGAATTACAAATGCAGTTGGAATAATTGTTGAAGAAATGGTACCTACATCCAAGTATTTCACCTTGGAGAGAACCAATACTCTTTGTCAAAAAGAAGGATGGAACATTAAGGCTGTGTATTGACTTTTGGTAGCTGAAAAAAGCCACCGTGAAGAACAAATACCATCTACCCATAATTGATGACCTCTTTGATCAACTAAGAGGGGAAAAACTATTTTCAAATATAGACTTGATATTAGGGTACCATCAGGTAAGAATCAAGGAAGAAGACATCAATAAGACAACCTTTTATAATCAGGTATGAGAATTATGAATTTGTAGTGGCACCATTTGGACTGTCCAATGCACCAACTATATTTATGTGCTTAATGAATGGAATATTGAGAAATTATTTGGATACGTTTTTCATAGTATTTCTCGACGACATACTTATATATTCTAAGTTAGAGGAAGAGCATGAATATCACCTAAGACCGGTATTGCAAGTGTTGAGCGAACATCAGTTGTATTCCAAGCTTAGTAAGTGTTCTTTTTACCAAGAACAATTCCATTATTTTGGACACATTATTTCGAAACAAGTTATAGAATTGGATCCAAAGAATATTGAATCCATTAGAGGATGGCTAGCACCCAGAAATGTTTCATAAGTCAGATCTTTTATAGGATTATCTAGTTACTATAGAATATTTATAGCAGGGTTCTCTAAGATTGCTCATCCCATCACTTATTTGCAAAATAAGGGAATTGAATTTGAATTGACATCTGAGTGTGAGAAGAACTTTAATTTGTTGAAAGAATTAGTTACTAGTGATCCTATTTTAAAGATTTCTAACCCAAATGGAAATTTTGTGGTATGTGCAAATGCATACAAGGAAGGAATTGGTGAAGCCCTCACTCAAAATGAACATGTCATTGGTTATGAGTCCATAAAGCTTAAAAAATATGAGAGGATATATGTCACACATGACTTGGAACTTGCTCTCATTGTTCACATACTGAAGATGTGGAGGCATTATCTCATGGGGAAGAGATTTGAATTAAGAACATACCATAGTGCTCTAAAATATATTTTTGAACAACCTACTTTGAATGCCAAGAAAACAAGATGGATGGAATTTTTTAAGTGAATACAATTTTGGTATCAAGCATATCAAAGGAAAATAAAATAAAGTGTTGGATGGACTTAGTAGAAGAGTACAGCTCATGCATGATACAACTGTTAGTATGCATCATTCAAATTCAAAGAGCATAATTTTAAATGTTGTTGTTACATATCGACATTACCTATAGGTAAAATAAAGCTTACAATAGGAAAATGTACAACATAAAATTAAAGAATATGAGATTAAGGAAGATGGATTACTTATGCATACAAATAGAATTATATTCCTAGTTCCAGAGAACTTCGAAATTTTGTGTTAAAAGAAATGCATAATGTTCCATATGCCGGACATCCTAGTTACTAGAAAAAAATTGCGTCAGTAAAAAGCCAATACTTTTGGATAGGAATGAAGAAATATGTTCCTGATTACATTTCCATATGTATGGAATGTTAGAGAGTGAGGGTCGAGCATACCACCCAGCGGGTCTGCTACAACCATTACCAATTTGAGAGAATAAATGGGAAGTGGTAACCATTGATTTTATAACTAAATTGCCTAGGAAAAAAAGACAACATGAATCAATCATGGTAGTGGTGGATAAATTGTCAAAGGATACTCATTTTTTTCCTGTAAAAATGACGCATACAACAACTAATATTGCATGAATTTACATGAGGGAGATTGCTAGGTTGCGTGGGATACCTAAGACAATTGTTTCAGATAGAGATACAAAGTTTACTTCAAATTTATGGAGGGGATTGTTTAAATGATTTAGTAAAAATATAAACTTTATCAAAACATACCACACAGTCAGATGGGTAGACAGAGAGAGTCAACCAATCAATTGAAAACATGTTGAAAATGTATGTGATGGATAAGTCATCTAAGTGGGAAGATTACTTGCACTTGGTTGAGTTTTCCTATAATAATGGGTATCAAGCTTCATTGAAAATGAGTCCATTTGAAGCTTTGTATGTAGGAAATGCAATACTCTAGTGAGTTGGGTCAACCCAACAAATAGAGTGGTACTTGGGCCATAATTTCTCAAGGATGTGGAAGACTACATGGTTAGAGTTAAGAAGAATTTAAAGGAATTTCAAGATAGACATAAAATTTATGTAGATAAGAACATGACGGCTAGAAAATTTAAAGTGGTGGAGCATGTGCTTTTAAAAGTGAATCCCAAGAAGAGCTCTTTGAAGTTGGGTAGTTGTACAAATCTAGCAACCAGATTCTGTGGTCCATTTGAGATATTGGACATAATAGGGTCAGTTGCATACATGCTTGCATTTCCTCCTTCCATGAATGTGCATGAGGTATTTTATATCTCTTTGCTAAAAAAATGTGTACATGATCCTATCCATGTTATTGATTAACATATGATTCATGTAGAGACATAGGGAGAATTTCAGGTCTAGCCAATGCGAATATTGGACAAAAAAGTTAAAATTCTCCAAAATCGAGTTTTAGAGATGGTAAAAGTCCATTTGACCTGATATGGTCCTGAAGATGCTACTTGAAGATGTCATGCAGGCATCTTAAATATTCCATGTAGGCAGAGTACCCGCAATTTTTTGAATAAATTTTGAAAATTGTATTTATGTTTTGTATATGCATTGAGGACACTACCAAAATAAGGGGGAAGGGAATGTAATACCCTAGTTTTGAGCCCCATATTAAATAATGTATTTTGTTAATTTATGAAAGGCCAAAGTGCCCAAACAAATAAAAGAGGCCAGTGTGCCTAGGAAATGTAATTTTTCCATCATTATTAATAATAAATCCATCACTGGCTGCTAGACGGACAAGGACAAGAGTTATAGAGGGCTATGATTCCACAAGAGAGGGGGGCTTGAGGGGATAAGTATTTTTTTTATATTTTATTTTCCCATAATTGTTTTAATGGAGAGGAATGGTTACATGAGTTTCTTGGGGAAGGCCATGCGGTTCTTTATTTGCAAGTAAATATATAAACCCATCTTGTGGGTTATTTGGAGGTTCTTCTTCACTCACTCACTCCATTCATCTTGATCTTGGCTTGGGAAAGAAAAATGAATTGTTGGAAATGAGTCATGGTTTTGTTGGATATAATGACTGCTGGTGTATTCCGGCCATGAATTAATGCTTTCATGTTTGAGATGCTTGACATGTGTTAATTTTTTCTCACAGTTGTGAATCCTAAGAGTCCCAACATGGAGATTCTTGACTAGATGCACTAGAGCCCTGGAAGGAGGTGGATAGCCTGAGGGACTACATGGCAGAGAAGGGGTTCCATTCTCTTGGGTTGTGCAAGTTGGATAGAAAAGATTCGATGTACCTTGGATTGTTGTGTGTGTGATAATCCTATGAGAGCTTGAGTGTTGACTGGGTTGGGACGTTGAGTGACACTCTAGAACTGTCCTTGTGGACTCATATCCCTGGCTCGGGGGTGACATTAGTGTTGAGATGTGGAAAAACAGTGTCTATGGTTGGGTGGAACGTCCTTGGTCTAGAGCCAATTGGTGATTTGTTTCATTAAAGATAAGTTATCTTTGTCATGGTTTTATTTACCTATGTATTTATTCCACTATTTATTAATTACTATCTATGAGATTCATGTTCATAATGTGCATGTTTACTGGTTATTTATGTGTATGGAATTATATTCATTCTTTTATGTTGTAGCATGAATCTTGATCTTTGCATGTGAATATTTCATGCCTCTGTATTAATTGAAAAATTATCAGAATTCAAAACTGGTTCAGAAGTGAGTTTTGAATTAGCGTGGCCAGCCTGGGAGTGGTTGGGTACATTACAATTTTGAGGTTGATTTTATAACCAAAATTCTTAATATTATGATCTATTTAAACTCATTCCTTTATATTATATGTAATTAATATTATTTTGAAATCAATGTACAATCCAATGTGCAAATAAAATGAATAGAGAGTGTTTCTTTAACCTGTCTAATGCTTTGTTAGTAAGGATTTGAGGAGTGGATAGAAGTTCATAATCGTCGTGAGAGGTTGTGTATTGGTTTGTGATTATTCGAGAGTGATGTTATTGTGGTTATAAGGAGTGTAAAAGGGAGTTGATAACTTGTTAGACCAAATCATTCTAGTTTAATTAGAGGGAAACTGAATATTGAAGAGATATTCCCTACTTATGAGTTGAGAGTAGGTTAATTCTAAGTAAGATCCTAAATCATGGTTTAATGCATTATAAATCAGGGTTCTTATCACAATAGAATATGAAAAAATATTCAAAACAAATGAATTAAGAATATGCCAAAGCCACTCACTTTATATTATAATATAAATTAAGCAAACAGTCACAAGATATTATCTGCCAAATATAGTCAAAATACATTCACAAAATGTTATATAATGAAGTGAAAGTTGTAGAATAACACTATAAATATGATCCAGATGGATATCGGTGGCCACCCACCTTTTCCAACTGGCTCAAAACAGTTTTCTGGCAATTTTGGCCATTTACTATTTTTAGCAGTTTTAACTTTCGGGGCCATTTTGAGGGCCTAAATTAAGGTTTTTCAGGATTGAGATTCTAAATGATAGCCTAAGGCATGATTGAGCCCCAAAAATGAATCTCCTGGACGATACCTTTCCAACGGGCTATCATATGCCTAAAATGGAGATCGTATGCAAACGTTACGACCCCGGAAAGTTGATGTACTAACTTACCCAAACGGGGCCCACATGACTTTTGGCGCTTCATCTCCTAGAGTTAGGTTTTTGGATGTTTAGGGTTTTTGGCATTCATTTTTATTGTAAAAATGCCTTCAGAGCCTCATTGTAATCATCTTCTTGCAAATGTGAGTAGCTTTCACATCTCTTCTAAGAGATAAGTTGCCACCATTCTAGCGAGTCTTTCACTCTGTATTTTTATAGTCTCTCTACATTTATTTCATTAATAGAAATCTTGTATTACTCTATATTTGTGTTTATGGTTTCATATATGATACATTTCTGTTATATTATTGAATATCTGCGATATCTCTGTGCATTTCTTTATTATATATCTGCTCTCATTTCGTGCTAAAAATAATCTAGATCGGTGGTATCAGAGCAAGCTTCTCTTCATCGTTTTTCAGCGCATGTCTCCGATGAGGTTAGAGTATAGAAATTTGGGTCTCGAGCTTGTCTCTCTTGAGGAAAATCGCTCTCGCACACCCAAGAAGCCCTCAATGGCGAAAGAAAAGAAAAACGACGGAGCAGACAATCCTATCAGTTTGTTGCTTGAGAAAGCTCTCACGCAACAGAGGGACGAAATGATGGAGAATTTTTCCCACATCCTTGAATTCCTGCCAATAACAATAGGTGCATCTTCATCAAACGACCACTTTGGAGGCACCTTGCCTTTTAAGGTACAGGTTAATTTTGATATTTCCATATTTGAAGGTTAGATAGATGCAGATGCCCTAGACAAATGGTTAAATCTGCTAGACGGTTATTTATCTGTTCACCATTTTTTTGACAGGGAAAAGATCACCTTTGCACTCCTTAAAGATCTCCCCCATGTCAAATATTGGTGGGAAACTTACTGGGAGAAAAGTTCCATGGAGGAGTCTAGAATATATGGGGCCAAGCCCACTTGGTATTTTTTTGTGGACGTGGTAAAGTAACATTATTACCCTGTTGGCAACTATGAGGACCAATACATGAGATGGACCACACTGCGGAAAGAGAGGGGCCAAGCAGTTTCGAAGTTCACCAATACCTTCCATACCTTGCGCACCAAGTTGGGTATCAAAGACTCTGAATGACATTTGGTTTTGAAATACCGTGGGGCTCTACACAGATACATCCAAACTTAAATGGATTTTCTGGACATCTCATCACTTGGTGCTACTTATCGATATGATGTTAAAATCGAGAAAAAATTTAAGCATCGGAACAAATGGGAGTTTGGGTCTGCAAATCAGCAACAACCAAAGTATAACAAAGACGACCCTAACAAATAGTCTCTTGAAAACCAGTCCAAGCCACAAGAAAAGAAGGGTCACAGGAAGACAAAGAAGGACACCGGAAAATGGTGCGATTTCCACAAAATCCCCGGGCACAACACCGATGAATGTCACTCAAAACAGCCATTGGTGGCTGAGATCAAATACAAAGAGCTGAACCCTGATTCAGAATCTGATTCTAAAAATACTGGTAAAAGACAGATCATCGACGTAGACCCCACTGCTATTGTCGCGAGTGCAACAATTCAACCAGAAGAACCAACAGATCCTAAAGAGGGGGAGCACCCTTTTCAATCACAGATGTGGGTGAAGGGGACCCCACTGCATTTTATTGTTAATAGCGGAAGCCAAAAGAACCTCATCTTAGCAGAGGTCGTCAAACAGTTGGGATTGTCGACAACACCACACCTGCAGCCATACAACATCAGGTGGCTTCACCAAGGATGAGATCTTCGTGTCAACCAGTGGTGTCGATTGTCATACGATGTCCAACCCTTCAAGGATGAGGTATTATGTGATGTTTCCCCAATGGATGTCTGTGATGTTCTCTTGGGCCAACCATATATGTGGAAGCACCATGTTGTTTATGAGTCTCGACCCCACAGTGTCATTGTTACTTTGGGGGGTCATATCTACAGAATACCAGAGGCAGTTCAGACTACTGTTCCACCTAAAAAGTGTCGCAGGGTAGTATCTCATACTACAAAATTCTGCTTCTTCATAATCTATTCAAAAGATGAATAAAAGGATACTGCAACCACTACATCCTCGGCCCAAGCACCTTCTATCCAACAAAAGAAGGTCGACAAGATTGTAGCAAAGTGTAAAGATTCCTTCTGCAAAAAATAATCTCATGTATCCATACTGGTTAAAAAGGTCCAATCCTTCTAGCCACATGCTCATTATAGCCTTCCACAAACCGAGCAGCGCGACGTCTCCAGCAAGGCAAGCAACTCACCAAGATTCAGATTCAGCAAACGCTTTTTCTTCTCCCTCGGGCACTCAACGCAATGGAGACCATTTCTTCCTAAGGAGGGAGGATTGATCCAGATGGATATCAGTGGCCACCCACATTTTTCTACTGGCTCAAAACAATTTTCTAGCAATTTTGACAATTTAGTATTTTTAGCGGTTTTAACTTTTGGGGCCATTTTGAGGGCCTAAATGAAGGTTTTTTGGGATCTATCTTCTCAATGATATTTGAAGGTATGATTGAGCCCCCAAAATGAATCTCCTCGACGATACCTTTCCAACGGGCTATCATACGCCTAAAACGAAGATCGTATGCAAAAGTTACGACCTCGGGATGTTGATGTACTAACTTACCCAAACGGGGCCCACATGACTTTTAGTGCTTCATCTCCTAGGGTTGGGTTTTTGGATGTCTAGGGTTTTTGACATTCCTGTTTATTGTAAAAAGGCCTTCAGAGCCTCATTGTAATCATCTTCTTTTGAATGCGAGTAGCCATCACATCTCTTCTTAGAGATAAGCTGACACCATTCTAGCAAGTCTTTCACTCTGTATTTTTACAATCTCTGTACATATCTTTCATTAATAAAAATCGTGTATTACTGTATATCTGTGTTTATGGTTTCATCTATGATACATTTTTGTTATATTATTGAATATATGTGATATCTTTGTGTATTTCTTTATTATATCTTTGCTCTCATTTCATGCCGAAAATAATCCAGATCAAAAGACCAAGCCCCGGATGGGGTGACACCTGGCGAAGGAATGTCACATGGCACGCTGACGATAAGGGAATTTTAAGCCCCTCGTCGCTAGCCTCCTTCATCCATTCAAAATGCATAACATTCACTCCTGGCAGAGCTTACTAGATTGGGATAGTTTGATAGATTTAATGGTGATTCAAGATTGCCCCTTTTGTACTGGTACGATGCAATAAGGTTGCATCGCCCTGGCATTCATGGCTCCCCGAGCCGTCACTTCCCTCATCATCATGCAGGTAACTCCTCGTTGTGGCTCTTATCTCCATAGTTTGTCCTTAGTTTTTCATTCTCCCTCGGCTTTTATGCTCTGAGCACTCCAAGCCTCTATAATTTTCCTTTTGTTCACTACCAACATTTTTGGCCTCTCTTCTATTAATTCTTCCCTCCACGAGTCAACTTCTCCATGTCTCGTGAGAGAGACAAATCCAACAGTGGGCCGGCCTACTATAGTCAAGTAGGCAGGATTGGCCTTTCTCTCTCCCATTCTAGGAATTCGCTCGGCCTGCTCTCCCCACTCTGGTCAAAACTGGTGCGAGGACGCTCAAGCTAAGTTTCACTTGTCTAACCTAGAGCTAATCTACGAGGGATGCATAGTGGAGGAGGAGATTCCTCCTAAATGGCAGGAGATTCCTCTTAACTTGTCGGAGACCACCATGGTTCAGATGACACAAACAGGCACTGATATCCCTTTGGATTCCCCTAATCCGGCCATGACAGGATGTATGGTAGAAGAGGAATTCCCTCCTCTGATGTCAGATAACTGAAAGAATTTCGCCGACCCCAACGACGAAGACCCAGGGTTAAAGTGGGCAAATGATGGAGCGAGGAGGAAACCCATAGGGAGACACACAAAGGAGCGCAAGTTCACCCGACTCTGGGTAGCCACGACCTACCCAGCTCCTACAGGCTCACAGAGGATCATTTGGTCTTGATTTTCGAGATGAGAAGAGACTTGGTCGAGCAGCTGCACAAACAACACATCCTCAACAAGCACCTGGAAATTCTATTCGATTCCTTGTCACGCGAGCCTACGAAGAGTCGTCGTCTAACATGCGGTCCGCCATACGCCTTCACAGTTCGTCAAGATGGACGTCTGGGTTCGCCTCACATCTAGTTTCTTTACTATTAATTTTTTTGGTTTTAGCTATAATGTTTTTTGTTGCAATTAGACTCTAGTTCACTAGTTGGTCTTTGAACAATGTCGACCAATTGTTCTCGCTTCCATGCATGTGGCAGAACAGGTAGCGAATCATGATGTTTTTTCAGACATCTGTCGCTTTCTCATCCTTGAACAATGCCAACCACTTATTCATTCTAATTTCCATACATGTGGGAGAACAGGAGGCTCTTAATATACTCGGGAAAAAAAAAAAAAGTGTAAAGAGTATATACAATTTTATAAAAAAAATATATATCCAAATGAATCTACCAAAAACATAGCTTGTGAAAGTTAAAGTTTAAAAAATATGCGGCCTGTCATTGTGAATAAAGTAAAGCGTTATTTGATGCCCAAAAAAGGAGAAGCTTTCGGTAAAGATATGACTGTAGCTAATTTAGCATATCCACCGCGAATTCTTTACATTGAATTTCTATACGTCCCTTTAAGATAACGGAGCAATGACCTTTTTTNTAAAGTAAAGCGTTATTTGATGCCCAAAAAAGGAGAAGCTTTCGGTAAAGATATGACTGTAGCTAATTTAGCATATCCACCGCGAATTCTTTACATTGAATTTCTATACGTCCCTTTAAGATAACGGAGCAATGACCTTTTTTTTTGCTTGAAAAAGCAGTATCAGGCCGACCATTGCCTGCACAACTCATATAGAAAGCTTTGTGGATTGTAATAACTTTAATTGGATGGCAGGGCATTACATCACAGTTGATTCCTCCGACGTGGAAATTAAGTCTATCAATCACCAGCCAAATCAAGGCAGGGCAACGTAGACACGAAAGCAATGACCTTAGATTGCCTTTTTTATTAAAAAACATTCCTCTGGTTATAAATGTATTTGGCATATGGAATGACAGGAATTATTGAATGTAAACCTTTGGTGCAGACGCTGTATTTGTTTGTGATGTGCTTCGACAGGTTTCAGATTTTTGCTTTAATCTTCCTAATCGGTTAATGGTAAATCGTGCTGATAAAGAGATTGCAGGAAGGATTCGGAGGCACGGGATTCAAGTGGGGGAACATAGTGAGGCATGATATTATTGTTATTGGCCAGGAAGAGTTTGTAGGAAGCAATGACCAAAACGGTGAGGAAATTGACTGTGGAAGTCGTCGGTGCGCACAATCTGACGTCCAAGGATGGAAGCGGCATTTCCAGTCCTTATGTTGTTGTGGATTTCGATGGGCAGAGGAAACGCACGAAGACAAAGCTTAAGGACCTGAATCCAGCTTGGAATGAAAAACTGGAGTTTGTTGTGAACGATCCCAGGGTTATGGCAGCAGAAGAGCTGGAAGCGGATGTGTATAATGATAAGAGGACAGGAAGTGATGGGCGGACCCATTTTTTGGGTCGAGTTAGGATGGGTGGCAGCAAGTTCGTGAAGAAGGGGGAAGAAGCTTTAATTTATTTTCCATTGAAGAAGAGAAATTTTTATAATTTCATTACGGGAGAGCTCGGGCTCAAGGTATATTATGTCGACGAGCCCATACATGGCACGGAGAAGCCCCCAGAAAAAGCTCCGCCGGAGGGGACTCCGCCTGCTGAAGGTGCGCCGCATAGAGAACCACCACCGGCCGATGCTCCTCTCTCTGAAATTCCGCGCTATCAGAAAGGACCATCTGAAGCAGCGGCAGCATCAGATGGCACAGAAGATCGTGCCAAAGAGACTCCTCCGAAGAAGAAGGTAAGCCTGATCAGCAGGCTGCGGCATAAGCTTCTCCTCCTGACAGAGCTCCTGCCTAGAGGAACTCACGGCAGATGAATTATATTGTGTGAGATATCTCAAATGTGATGACTGGGTTTGTTGGAGACAGCCGTTGGACATTAATGCATTCTCTGTTGTTATGACAATTGCTCTAGTATGTAAAATACGGGCGTGTTAAGGGCTTAATTTAAAAAATGTTCCTAATGTATTATTATTGAAAAATGTTTTTATCTATATTAACCTTTTTATTGTTTTAAAACATATTTTTTATTAATATTATTAACTTAAATTTATTTTATTTTATATATTTTGAATTTTTAAAAGGATTAAAACAATTATGTTGTAATTTTTAGATATTATATTGTAAAACAATTATGTTGTAATTTTTAAAAGGATTAAAACAATTATGTTGTAAAACAATTATGTTGTAAAGAAATCTTGATTTCATTTTTATTTCATATTAAAAACAATAATTCATTTTTAACTTAATTTATTTTATTTTATTATTAATTTATAATAAATATATTAAATGTAATTTAACAATAATTCATTTTTTAGTTTAATTTATTCCATTTTATTATTAATTTATAATAAATATATTAAATATGCTACATTAAATATCATCAATCTAAAGCAATTACTTTCTTATTTTTATTTTTTTTAATTTAAAAATCATATTAAATCCCTTGTAAATTGTTTTCGTCACTTTTATTGAATCCTATATATTATTGCTTTGCACCCTTGTTATACTTTGTTTCCCCCAATTCAAAGTCTTTTTCTCCCATTCTTTTTAAGTTTTCGTTTCTTATTAATTATTGTTTTTATTCTTCATAATTTCAAGGGTTATTTTTAATATTTTATTCATTTTTATTTGTTATCTTTTCTCTTCTAATTATGATTTATAATTTATTTTTTTTAATATAAAACTGAGCATTATTTTTCAAAGTATTGGTTTTTTATGTCTTCAATGATAGGTGGAGTGTCCACTCTAAACATTGGATGTTTCAAAGCCTTACACAAAATTCTTATTCAATTTTTTTTTTTTAAACTTTTACCAAATAAAAACCATAGTGGACAGGAAAACAATAATTCCTATAGATTATTATAATACATAGATTTTCTATATTTAAAAAGTGTCTTATATAAAATATTTATGTCTTTGATATGGACTTGATTTGCAATATATAAATACAATGATTTCCATAGGAAAACTTTAATGTCTAAGAGATTCTTCTTCACATTAATGCATGGCATCCTAGTAACCCTCCCTCTTCACATAGAGTATCCCACTCACCCCCCGCATATTTTTTCTAATAATTATTAAACAAACCAACATAACTCTAAATCTTTGTTTATTAATGACAAAAATTGGAAAATTATTAAAAATATATATATATATATATAAATGAGGGGATGAACGCAATTTTATATAAACTATATAAATATTTTGTCACGTGTGGATGAGTGCAATTTTATTAAAGAAGAGAAGTTGGTACCTTTTTAGTTTGGTGTGTTGGTGAAAGAACTAATATTTTCTCATCATTGCAACTTTACATATTTGTCCTATAGAAAAAGTACTTGATGTCACTGTTAGCGTTAGAAGTCACTCCTGGATTGCTTGCAGGAGCAGAGCCCAACGCCCATCAGTTTTATGTCACGGTTTGTTTATGAA
>SNQJ01S0022004.1:34768-58389 GCA_010110895.2 Picea sitchensis
GCTATGTGCACGGGAATTTCAATTCCCCGATCCCCGACTCTGCGGGATCTATCACCACGTGTCTCCTCTGAAGAACGACTCTGATCCTTTCGGCATTTCTGTGGGCCCGATTTTCCCGATGCTCTCGGCACTTCGCGTCTCGCAAAATCATAAAGCTGCCCTTTGTGTGTTGAAGTCACGATGAGAAAAACGCCGAGATGGCCAGTCCTTGCGACACGCGCCCCTGAATCGGATGGCTTATAATTATCCTCCCAATAGAAAGGACCCCTTTACTGCTAAATGTTAGGTGAATTGACAACCCCGAGATCCCGATGACCGTTGATCTGCTTCGTGGATGGATCTCGGCTGCAAATATCAAAACTTTGCTCGCTCGCTTGACCCGCTACTTGGAAAAACAAAACAGAAACTCTCCGAGCTGCGCTTGAGCATTTGTGCGACTAGCGGGGACGAAAGCTTCTCGAACCCATGACTAGAATTATTACTAAAAGTCACAACAAGTTCTTCTAAGTTAAATGTATAAATCAATTACAAGGTTTATCCCCACCAAAAAACTATAATCACAAATGACTAATGAAGAGCATATAATCAATTTGTAAGGATTTGCACCATGTAAAGCACAACAAGAAGATATGGATCATAATGCTAGAAATGAGAGCGATTCTCAAGAGTAACACTCTATTTCAGAGAAAAAATTCCATACTTATCATTTTTTTTTTAATGATGTGTATCATGTAAGAACTCATAAATTAGTAGTTGATATTACTTATCCATTCCTAGATTAAAAACTATTGATAATTAATTGTTATCTTATCTCTTGGACTGAGATGTGGCTTTTGTGAATATTTCTAAAGTAGCTTAGTTATAGTGATTGAAGATGAGGTGACAAATTGGTTTAAAATACTAACTCTTAATCATCAAAAAAATTGTATGTATTACTCTTATGCGTTTGCATTGTTGGTGCTGGTTTTCATCCTCAGTGTACGTTACTTTAGTTATTTATGAACATGTATAGTTATTCAATATAATAACAACATTTTTTTCTATGCAAATAAAATTTTGTACATTAATATTGGAATTGGAATTCGAAATAAACAAATTATAATAAATTCATAATACTAAAATCCCACTACACACTATCATAATTTTATATTATCACTTTTGGAATAAACATTGACACTTTAAAATAACTTTTGGAACTAAATACATAGTTTAGAAATATCAATATTCACACTTTCATTAAAAAAAAAACTGTGTTGGACAATTGGTTTAGATTGATGGATATATGGTTTGGATAGTTGGTTGTCATTGATGTAAACCCATGAAGAGTGATGTTGTAGATTGATGTCAACCCTTGGAGAATTTTGGTAGTAAATTCTGGTAGCACAAAGGCATGGGTAGGGGACCCAAGTTTGTTTGAGGTATAAAGGAATCAAGATAATTGAATATGCATGTAATACTATTCTATATGGATAGTACATGTCATGCCATCTCTGGTGATATATGGAATGTCACATAACTCATCACGGTTAGAGACTTATGGGCTTGTGAATTTGGAGAACCCTCATGAGTTATTTAGAAGCCCCCATAAGGTCAAAGAAGTCAAATTATTCTAGAAACTCCTAGAAGAATTTGACTAATCAAAGTGGGTGAAACTAAGAGTTAATCATGGTTTAATTGGTTTCATTAAGAAAATAATTAAAAATAAATTAATTGCAACTAGAAGTGGAGAACTTATTATTTGTGGATAAAGTGGTTAGATGTGGGTTAGCCCTAAAAGAAAGAAGTTAGGTAAAGTTGGTTAGAAGATAACTTCTTGAAGAAGCTACTTGGAGAGAATAAATAAGAGAGTAAGGGTCTCCTATTAGCATCTATTGAATATCATTGAATATCTTTTTTGTGAAAGGTTATTTGGCCAGATATTATTGATAGATCAAAATCGTGGTAGAAAAATCGCAGCAGCAGAATCATGACAGTAAAACCGCGAAAACATAATTGCAGCAACAAAACTACGACAACATATTTCACAGCTGCAGAAAGTTGGAAGTTCGGTAACCACATCAGATTTGCATATTGGAATTGTTCCAATTGTTGCATGGTATGGTATACTTCTTGATGATTTCTACATGATTAAAGGTATCGTTTTGACACATGGTCTTGTGTAAGGTTTTATATTATTTGATTTATGGAGAGTGTGGTGTATTGCTAGAGGTATCTTGTTGGTTATCTTGGTGTATGTTACTGGTATATGGTAGAGGTATATGATTGGGTACATGGAATAGATACATACTTGAGGTACATGGTAATCTTGATACATCTTGTTGAGGCATAGTTTGGTTGGTTGTTGATACATGATTGGTACATGTTGTCGTTTATCTTTGTATAGTGTTGATGTACATGATTGATGTGCATTGTTGGCACATGGTTTGAATGATATTATTGTGCTATTGGGTATGAGATCTATGTTATCAGATCTGATATATTGAGGAGAGTATTGGTACAGGTTGTTGGTGTATTTGGTATATGTTGGTACATGTTATTGGTACAGGTTGATTACAAGTTATTGGTACATGTTGATTACAGGTTATTGGTACAAATTGGTATATGTTGTTGGTACAGGTTGTGACATGTTATTGGCACAGATTGGTACAGGTTTACAATGATATATCTCACAGTGACAGTGTGGAAATGGTTTCATCATTTATTTGACACTTGTATTTCAAGGCAGTAGGACGTGGCAAGGAAAGGGGGATGTAGCCTCCTTCTGGTTGGTGCCGAATAACCAGGGAGTTGGAGATTCATTTAGGTTGGAGCCTAAGAACTAGGTGGTTGGAACCACCTTTGAGTTAGAGCCGGAGAACCAGGGAGTTGGAGCTTCCTTCGGGTTGTAGCCTGAGAATTAGGGGGTTGGAGCCTCCTTCTAGGTGGAGCCAGAGAATTGGGTGGTTGTAGCCACGTTCTGGTTGGAGCCGGAGAACGTAGGGGGTAGGAGCCTCCTTCTAGGTGGATCTAGAGAATTTGAAGTTGGTTCTTCCTTGAATGTAATTCTTGACATATAAGAAAATCATTCCATCGTTTTCTCCCGCATTGGGTTTCCATGTAAATATTGGTGTACCGTGCATTATGTGGATGTGTTTGTTAATGCTTATTATGCATTGATTGTTGTTAATGTTTATGATACAATAATATGTTGATCATAAATAAATGAATGCGTTTGAATAAGCTAAAGGAATATAAATTGTGGTTTAAAGGTTAAAATAAGTATAAATTACTTATTACTAATTCATCCCCCCCTCTCATTAATCCAACAAATTGTATTTTGGTAACAATGATATTCACACTTTCAAAAACAAGATTCACACTTTCAATGTCTAGATTTTCTCTTATAAGACTAAATTTCTTGAAATTATTGTTTCAAGTGTGTCACCATGTGATTCCCATGCCATTTTAGTGAAAGATAGAGATGAGACATTGAGAATGTGTGTTGACTACAAATATCTAAACAATATTAGTCTCGAGAATTGATACCATTTTCCATAGAATGATGAATTGTTAGATCAGTTGTAGGATGTAAGGTATTTCACCAAGTTAGATTTGAAATATGGATATTGTCAACTCTAGATCAAGGATGAAGACACTAGGAAGACTAGCTTCAAGATGAAGAAATGATTTTATGCTTGGTTATAAACTCCCTTTTTTATGAGTTATGAACTACATACCTAATTTTTTTTAATAAATGATGTGTTTTCATCCATTTATAGATTCTCTTGGCATAGCTTACTTGGATGAAAATTTCATCTTTAGTTCTACTTGGGAAGAGCATGTTAAAAATACAAAGTAGGTATTTGAGACACTAACTAAACACCACTTTCTATAAAAGATAATAAAGTGTCAGTTTTGTATGTAGTCCTTGGTTGACTTGGGATATGTTATTAGTGATGTTGAGTTGAAGATTGATTTTGAAGAGATAAATTCCATCACTAAATGTCCTACTCTTACTAATATTTTATAAGTTAGGATGTTTGTGAGAGATCCCTAATGGTTGATAATGTTCACAGTATCATTTTTAGCTATAGAAACACCACTTCATGCTATAATAGAATGTAGTTAGAGGTTATAGTAGGGTAAGAATCATTAAAAATTCCATGAAGAACTAAAGTAGGAGATTGGTACTTAAGAAGAAGACCTAACATTGCCTAAATTGCAATATTATTTGAAGTATAAATTGATGTTAATGAGTTCACCATGGGAGTTGTATTAATGAAATGAAAAGATTCATCTACTATGATTTGGAACTATTTCATGGATTAGTATTGAACTACCCTACATATGAAAACAATTCAATGTATTCCTTGATTCAAACAATGAAGAAATGAAATCACTATCTATCTAGTATGTAGATCATGATATATACCGATCAATAACCTCTACAATATTGATAGTCTTAGATTAATCTCCCTCAAGAAAGAAACTATAAATGTTCTATTTTCATCTATTGATTATATATAAGAATCCCAATTTATAAACAAGTTGGTCTATTTTCCATCCATACAAAAAACCTACACCTTTGGGATCCATTATTTGCATGGATACATTCAACCATGAATCATATAGAAAGGAGTTTGTAGAATACAAGGACTTGAAGAGGATGTATACACAACTACAAAGACAATAAGTAAAAGCATATCATGATTACCATCTCCAAGATGCATTAATTTACAACGTGGGAAAAACCTTGGCTGCCAAACTTGGAAGAAAGAGTAAAACTAATAAGGGAAAATTAGACCAAAAAAATTATGGATGATTTTCACAATACGAAAGACAAAGTTATATTTATTGACCCAAGATGTAGGAAGAAGTAACTAGATTTGTTAATGTCTATATTTTGTGTCAATACAAGTAAGCTTTGTAATACAGAGCAAGGACTATACAATCCTCTTAGAATCCCTCCAAGACCATTTGAAAGAATATCCATGAACTTTGTTAGAGGCATTCTGAGGAAAATAAGAGGGCACGACTAATTGTATGTCATATTATATAGGTTTGGAAAGCTATTTTTATATGGTTTGTCTAAATACCACAAAAAAGGACGAGAACTAGCATCCTTGTTATTTGGAAAGGTTTTAGTGCAAATTGATATTCCAAGGGGCATAATTTATGATATGGATACTATATTTGTCAGTAAATTTTGGACTTCTTTGCGGGTAAAATTGAATACTAAAATAAATATATACAGTACATATTTCCCACACAGTAATGGGTAGAATCCAATAGTGAATCAAACTTTGCTAAACATTTTAGAGGTTAAATTTAGAAGCATCCAACCTAGTATGAAAATTTGTTCTATATACAACATTCCAATGACAAGGTCATCCACACTTCCACAAATAATCCCCCTTTAAAATATTTTTTAGATATTTCTACGGGGGAAAATCCCCATAATCTGGGTCTAGTGACTAGGCAGAGACTTGACACCTTAAAAGATAGAAATGCTACTATTTTACCCAAATTCAACAAGACCTGATGATAATTAAGGGAATGGAGAGAAGATAGAATTATGTACCTTAATTCCTTCCTATTGTTGTAGATCCCTTCTTGTTTTTTTTTGTTCCAAAATTGTAGGCCTCCTACCAAATTTGGCCTGAAACAACTTCGCAGAAAAGATGATAACAACATATGCATAACTACCAAGATCATATAAAGGGATAATATTCATGAAAAACATTCATACACATAAAAATAAAGACATGAATATCCGGGACAAGAAGTTTCCCTTTTATTCATAACAAGATTGGAAGTTACAACCTCAATGTTGTCGATTCCGCTCCATGAAGCTCCCCTGAGTTCCTCTACTTTGACTCCAAGTGCATTATTACAAATATGTTATCCTCACAACCAACATGCCAATATAAGGCAAAAGTATGGATTGTATAAGAAGGATGAATAGAAGGGAATGTTGAGGATGAAACTCAAAGCATGATGCAAAAGGCTTGGAATGCAAGGGAGAAAATTTGGCAGAGTTCACTTGCCTCTTCTTTCATATATCCAAATGACCCCCCCTAGGGCCCATTTTATATGGAGACAAGATGGTTAATTGGTTGTCATAAGGGATACAAGAGGTAAGATGGATGTGAAACCTGACATAGCCCATAAACTCTGCCCGAAAGCACAATTTTTTTTTTTTTTTTTAACTTTTTAGAGAATACACGAGTTCTCGGTCATGAAACTAGCGTATGTACACGCACTGCATATGTAGCACAGAGTGTACACCATGCAAAAAATTGTTTTTTATAGAGGAACCTCAACAAAACTAGTTGGGAAAATTGTAAATGAATAGGCCAATGTCAAAAATGCATGATAGTGGAATTTTGAGTTATAACAGATGCCACCTAATGTGTGAGGTTAGAAGAGAAACTGATGGTCTAAATGCACTACAACACCTTTAAGAAAAATGGAGGGCACTAAGTCGAGTGATCCTAGATGAGTATTCATGAGCGTGTCATCTACAAAAGAATAATAATAATCATCGAGGTAGGCATACCCATGCTCGGGAAACACTAAGAATGGTTTCCAATCAAGTACACTATAGATCCATGTCATATATAATAATCATGGCCACATGAATAATGTGTATGAAAATAGATATTATAGCCTCGAATAATACACAGGGGATCTACATCTCAAAATCATCAGAATATATACAAATACAATGTGATATGAATCTTTAGGAGGCATCAAGGCTTGTAGTTGGAGATGATAGCTTCAGGAACTCGAGCAATATCTTCAATATCTTCATAACTCAAGTAGGAGTATAATAGGAGTGTAAAACTCATTATCCTGAGGTCTTCAACAATACATCATATAAATACTAGAGGATGTCGATTATCAGGCACAAAACCTCATTGATTTTGAATGTGCACTTGACGTGACTCTTAGGATGGTCAACTTATGAAGGTCAAGAGACTTGTTACAGAATTACCGACTCAAGTTGTAATAATTTCCCTTGGACAAGAGAATGACATATGAAAAGACTCAAGTAACGTGTTATTGCCATAATCTTGTAGAACAAGAGGCACCACAAACTGTCTATGTGTTTGGAAGAGTAACCAAATGGAGGAGGACACAACTCTATATAATGAGAACAACTTCCTAAGGCCATACTAAATCCCAAGTGCTTTGAAGAACATACAAAATTATGTGCTCTTTCAAAGGGTGACTAGATTTTTTCCAACAAAAGAGAATGTTTTCTCGTCCCCTCTTTTTGGAATATTTGATTGTTTTGCATTTTTTCATATTTTTAAAGAGCTTGAAAAAGAATAAAGTAACACTATGTCACAAAGGAGGAACGAGTATCATGGGAAAGAAAACCAGTTCCAAGTGCATGAAACATACTGATGCTCAGGGCAAGGAGACATTTGTAGGATAAGGACATTGAGGAAAATTCCTCCATGGGTCAAGGTGCCAGAACTCAAAGGAAAAAATATTTCAAGGCTTGCACCTATGAAATTCTTTAAAATTTCAACAACAACAAAATGGATTCTACATTAGGCCAAACATGCAAGAGTGAGATATGCAATGCAATTTATGGATTGACACAATGAGCATCCTTCAATGTAAATTTTTACGATCCCATAAAATGTATGTTTGGTTGTTTTTCACTTTTAGAGAGTCTAAAAAACAAGTAAATATAAAAATCCAAAGTGATATTTTTCGTAAGTTTAGACTCCAGGACCCAAAAAATAATAAAATAATACCAAGGAGAACTATTCTAGTCACTAGGGCCAAAGTATTCCTTTTTTCATATATAGTCTAGTCAGTCCAAAAAAGGGTTAAAATTATACATAAAGGACATATATTCAAAACCATTTTAATGAGTGTGACAAAGACAAGATCACTCGACTATTTTTTTAATTTTAGGGAGCCTGAAAAGAGATTAAATATAGACTCCCTCGTCCTTTTTCATAATTTTAGTACCCTGAGCCTGAGAAAGTATAGAACATAACTTAAGAGAACTCTCCTAGCAAGACATGTCTCTCAAGGAATACCCTTTTCCTTGGTAATCTATTGGCCGTAAAAAGTGTTAAACTTATGTCAAATAGATGTTCTTTATAGACCAATAAATAAGTGTGAAAGAAAAAAGGTCACTCTATGATATTTTTTTGTTTAGGGAGTCTGAAAAGGGATTAAAGAAGACTCCAAGGCATTTCCTTTTTCGTAAATAATATCCAAGGCCCAAAAAAGTGATCAACCAAAATCAGGGAGAATGGCCCTTTTCACAAATTTAGTCCCTCAGGCTCGAAAAAGAGTTAAACTTACACTTGAGAATACTCTTGTAGCGAACTGTAGCTCCTAGGGCATGACTTTTTCATAAAAATAACCATCCGGACCGAAAAAGGGGTAAAATATTGTCAGACATATGTACCTTTGAATTTCACTTTGACGAGCGTGAAGAGAAACAAGGTCGCTCATAAATATTTTCAATTTTAGAGAGTCTGAAAAGGGCTTAAAGAAGACTCCATGGGGGATCCTTTTCTTATGTAATCAAAATGAGACCAAAAAGGATAAAAAAATTCTCATTAGATGTCGCTTTCAAATTTTAAGTGAGCTTGAAAGATGATAAACTATGCTTTTGGGGACTCCCTCAGCTATTAGTTCATAAAAAATATGAAGAAGTAGGATAAGGATTCAACACAACGTCACAGTGGGAGTCAAGGACTCCCAAGTCTACAAAAGACCCAACATGAATGCCATAATGCAATACAAGGATCTATCTAGGGAATCTATGGAAAGGAAGGTTCTACCACCTAATTACAACACTTGTAAAGAAGCATAGAAGGTTATGTGTCGCATTTCAGTGGAATCGATCCTATGGCGAAGTGGAAATCATCAATAAAATGAAAGATGTAAGGCGGTGAAGGCCTACCTATATGTAAATGGAAAAAACATAACTTCGTCACATGATGATATAAGTAGTACCCATACATTAAAAATACCAAATATGAAGCACATAAGACTTGTAGATGACCAAAAATCCCAAAAAAGAGTCAAAACATCCATCGAACAAACCAAAGGAAAGAAAAAGGGTCAAAACTAGGTCACCATAGGGTCAAAAAAATCTATAAATAGAGGTGAAAGCGGTCATTTTCACCATTGTTGTTTGACAAAACTGAAAAATAAGAAAAACCCTCTTCCTTCAATTGCACATTCAGAGAGCCACAATGGATGAAATCGACTCATTCTTGAACCAAGTAAATAGCCTTCCCTTTCTCTTGCAAATTCATTCATTTTTCATGGTTTTTAGAGAAAATTGGGGGCCATGCACCCTAAAATTAAACATGATTGTGCATGTATGCATGTTTTTCATGCTCAGTGCACGGATGTATGTAGGCTAAGATAATCTCATCATGCGCACGTCTGCGAATGTCTTCAAAATAGGGCACGTACATGCTCTTAAAAATGAGAAAACAAAGGTACTAACTCCCCAAAATTTGCATGATTTAGGATGCGAGTGCATTGGAGAGAGAGAGAGAGCATGAGGAAGTGGACCAAATGGTTGAACTAAAACCTATAGTTCTGGCCATATTAAAACAATGTGGGTTGTGGAATTTTTTTTGTTATCCATTCATGAGGGCCCAACCGAGGCTATTGAATAAACTTATTGAGTATTGCAACCTTGACAAAAAGGCATTTATGCTAGAAGGCCAATCCTTGATAGTCACCACCATAGATATTTACTTCTTGACCTGTTTCTCTAGGGGGGGTGAGATGGTAAACTTGACAACCTTCCCTCCAGGTCCATTTCAAAGAGCCGATTATGTCGATATGTATTGTGAGGCTGACATTGAAAATATGGGATATCAAGTCCTCATTCAGAAGATAGAGAATATTGGATTGAGAGTGGTTCTTTACTTGATTCGGTGGATCATTGGATATGCTAATATACATGAATATTCTTTTGCTCATATGGATTGTGCATTGTAGTTTTTGTAGCTGGTGATCTTCGATTGGAGCACAAAGATTCTAAAATATATGAAAATAAAGCTGATAGAGTGTAAACTGAGAACGAAGAATAAATTTGGATTCAATATAGTTATTTGTGCATTCTTCTTTGAAAGAGTGTTAGGACTAATCCTAAAGGAGAGCGTATGAGGGAATGCAACCACCTATCTAGCACTGTGTAGATGGGTTTCTTTGATGCCCCACCAGGAAGCAGGGGGAGTACAAGAGTCATACGATGATGAGTTTTTCGATTGGTGGAGATGACAGATCCTAGCCATCAAGGATTATCCCTATGTAGTGATCAATTTCTTGAGAGACTCTAATATGCCTATGCCCCCTGGATAAACACGCAGTGAGATAGGTACGTACTCATATATATATATATATTTAAATTTAAATTTTATTGACGAGAAAGAAAACATATTTTTGTTAATGTCACAGTACTAAATCAAAAGTCTGTTATGTACAGATGTGGCACTAGTGCAACCAACAGACCTCCCCTAGACTAAGCGTCATTCGCGAGAGCAGGCCCAACTAGGAGGAGACATAGAAGTAGGAGAGCCATGGTTGGCAGAGGCCGAGAGAGTATTGAGGTGCGTAGATAGGAACTTGACGTCCCTCACCCAGAGAGTGTCGATGGAAGAGATTGAGGATCTACCACCATCTATACAGCCTCACGTCGTGGGAGTACCCAGGGAATGGGTTTAGTTATTCCAGCGTCTATCCAACACCGTAGTACATTATAGTAGGGATAATAGGCCTAGATCGTAGAGTATTACTCGACATCATGTGTGCTAGAGAACCCATTTTTGTATCCCTCTAGGTATTGAGCCCTTAAGACTGACGATGTATTATAGACACTTTTAAGGCCTATGACCCAGATTTTGTACTATGAAATCATTTTTGGACATGTTATATATATAAATATATTTTTTTCTTATGGAGTAACTATATTTTGTACAAATATATATACATCTGTGTGTATGTATGTCCTTTTATATTTATGTGTGTGAAAGATGCCAATCTAAAACATGATTTACCAATATATCAGTTAATTGATTAGATCTCCTAGGAACATGAATATATGTAATATAATCAACATAACGTTATAAGAGACGTACCCTAAGGAATCATTGGTGAAGGGTGGGATTGTGGACTTGGTACACTCTATTTAACTATGACACTACCAGTTTAACATCTAGATGAACCCGGGGGTGAGAAATACCATGTGATAACGCATCACATAGTAATTCTATTAGAACACTATACTCGACAACATTATGGGTTGTTTCTCCTAGAAAAATACCTCCAAAAGATACCAACTGACCAGTGGGCATGAATATCACCCAAGTTGTGGAATCAAGCCTCCGAGTGTGTAAGCTAGAACTATCCAAAAACCCAACATAAACCTCAGATTCACTTGACATCTGCCACAATGAAGACACACAATAAACTACATGTCCATAAAACAAAAAGATACTAAAATGTATAGATAAAAATATACACTATTTACAAGAAGTTACACTTAGGTGACCAACCTAAGCATAATACTTCTTAAGTTAAAACCCATTTCTGGGATTAGGAAAAGAATTATCGTCGAAGTCAACCAATTAATAATAACCTTTTTCTAAAACTTTCCTAATAATAAACGATCTGAGCTACATGGGTTTAAATTTTCCTGCCCCCAAGGGATCTTTATCTTGGTCATAGACAAAGACAAGAGCACCTTTGGAGAACACTCTATGGAGGACTGACCGATCATATTGACACTTGACACACTGTTTATGAGCCTCATTAGCCAATGTTGCATCTCAACATTGTTCATTGAGTTGCTCGAGATAGATAAGATGCTCTTTAAGTGTAGTTGTGTTGGGCAGTAGTTTCACTGCCAACTTGAGAGAAGTAATATGACACTCTATAGGAAAGACTACCTCCATCCTATAAACAAGTTGGAAAGGAGAGAAACCTATAGCAGTCTTGATGGAAGTTTGATATGCCCAAAGTGATGAATATAACATCAAATTCCAATTCGACTTGGCCGAATTGATTTTCCATTGGAGAATAGTTTTAAGATAATTATTGACAACCTCCACTTGACCATTCGCTTGTGGATAATAGAGCGTGACAAATTTTATTTATTAAACCCTATATTTTATGTTAACTCAATCATCATCTTATATTGAAAGTGACTAACATGGTCCATGACTATCTCTTTCAATATACTGAACCTAGCGACAATTTGGTTGAAAACGAAAAGTGTCGATGTTTCCCCATCATCACTAAATGTTGGCATGGTTTTTACCCAATTAGTGAAGTAGTCTTCTACCACAATGATATAATGATTCCCCCTAGTAGAATCTGGGTGGCATGTAGTGAAATAAGTTTCCCACTTAGTGAAGGGACCAACAACAATAACATGAAACATAAGAGAAGGGTGTTCCCGTATCTTTCGAGAGAATATTTGACACAGATGACACTTCTTAACTGCATCTATACAATATTTGATTAATGAGTGCCACAAGTGTCCAACACAGTGGATTTTATGGATTGTTTCCAACCCAGAGAAGTGACCACCACCTGCTGCAGTGTGGAATTCATTTAACACAAGATCTACCTCCTAATGAGTCATACAATAATGAAGAACGTAGTCAACTCCTCGGCGATACAAAGTATCATCGATGATAAGATAATTTCATTCTTGATGGTGTATTCGTCGAAACTTATCACGAGAATTACAGGAAGGACACTTTAGAGTGTGAAGATACAAAATTATATCTCCATACCAAGGATTAGAAGAGGCAATAAGGAAAAAATCCTTATTGACCAATGACTCTTCGAGCAAACCATTGCCACTATCAATCGACAGTTATGAAATTAACTTAGAAAAGACCAAAGACTTCTTGGAATTTGTCGAAACAAATTCCAAATCAAATTCCTAAAGAATGACTATCCATAGAATAATCTTCCCGTTGATGACTCATCATGTTAACACATATTTAAAAGTATTAACGATGGCTACGACGGTGGTCTTATGGATTAGAATATAGTGACGAAACTTTTGGAAATCATGGAAAGCTACCGAATCCAATTTATCAACGTGAGAATAGTTGAGTTATGGTTTGACTCAGCCTCGAATGAGGTAGTAGATAATGTGTTCCTAGAGTGTGTCATCCTCATGAACCAATACCATACCAATGGTGGAATCTGCTACAACCAAGTATAACAAGAAATATTTTCCATAATCAGGAGGGATGAGCAGAGGGGAAGACGTCAGGGACTTTTCAATGCTTCAAAAGAGCATTGAGCCACTTCATTCCAGAAGAATGGGACCCTTTTTTTCAAAAGAGGAATAAATCCTTTAATTGTTTCGACATAGTTAGAAATAAATCACCATAGGAATTTATATTTTCCCTGAAGACTCTGAAGTTGGGGATCTATGCACGAGGGAGGAAACTGAAATTTGGCCTCAAACTTAAGAGAATCGACCATGATCCCTTTCATGGACACACAAAACCTAATAAACGTCCCGACGTAACACAAAAACTACACTTGTTTGGATTTAGGTGAATCTGTTAGTAGCGACACCTCTAAAAAATAAGTCGAAGGTGAGAGGGATCATCAGATATCTTGTGAGAATGTGACGTGAGATCATCAAGATATGCCTCAATTATATGTTTGAGGTCATGGAAGGCGAATGACATGTCCCGCTGGAAAGTAGCTCCAACATTTTTGAGGCCAAAAGGCATTTTCTTATATGCAAACATACCCCAAGGACATATGAAAGTAGTCTTATGTTGATCCTCGGGCTTGATCAGAATCTGATTGTGCCCTAAGAAATCATCCATGAAAGAAAAAACTTTACAACTCGCACATTATTCGATAATCTAAATGAATGGGGTAGGAAAGTTATCTTCCAGGCATGCCTTGTTAATATCGTGAAAATCCATGCACAAACAAATCGTACCCTATTTTTTATTGACAGAAACATGGTTTCACACCCATTCCATCAATTGAACTGGGTAGATTAAACCAACCTTAATCGATTTATCTACCTTAATTTCGATAGCCACTTCCTTGCGAGGGTTGATTGGGTGAAGATTTTGTCATATATGCCTATAATCGGGATAAGTCCTAATCTCATGTTTGACTATTCCAGGGTCAATTCCTAGAATTTCCTCATAAGACCAGGAAAAAATGTCGCGAAATTATTTAAATAATTCAGTGTACACCTAAATCTCCTCGGGGGAAAAATACGCTCCGATGAAGATGTTTTCAACGATGCCTGGGATTTAGATATGTCAATTGAATTTTTTTTAGCTACACTCTCCATGTTTCCCTCAACATATATTTTGTGCATTTTAAAAGTGTTAACAATATGAGTGGAATCTCCATTTATGGTCGTGGTAAAATCACCTGCTTCCACTCTCCCAAGCTCGAGTAAAAAGTATGATATATGATGAAGATCATCCCAAGGTCTATCTAGACCTGTCATTGCCTCTAAAATCACCTTCTTAGAGGGAAATACCAAGTCTAAAGGATCATGAGAAGTAAGAGACTCTTGAGCCCAAATAGGTTCTAGAACATGATCTAGGTCTTGAGGGCGAGTTGTATCATAGTTGGTCGAGGTTTGTTGAACAATATTGTACGTGACCTCAGTTGGGGATAGGGGAATAACCATGCTAGGATTCCCTACCCATTACATCAAAGTCGGTGGGGAAGTTAAAGTCCATGTATCATTAAAATAATTCGTTTGAAACTAAGCTACTTGGAAGATCGTTGCCTTAGGTTGATCAAGGACAACCGAAATAAAATTGACATCATTCGAAGGTGGTGGAAAATCAAAAGTATGCATCAAATATGGAAAAGGTCCAACACCTAAGTTGACGATACCTTGATGTGGGTTATCAATCATCAGGACCGTGGATGCCTGCGATGAATGTTTGGGATGAGAGAAGGGTAAATGATGAATGGTTACTATACTTCCTTCATGAGGAAAACATAGTACACGAAAAATGGAGGATACAACCATTGTCATTGCATAAGTTCAACTTCGTCCCAACAAAAGGTTGTAGTTGAGAGGCGCGTCGACTACTTCGACCTTGACACCCATTTTTACCCTCCAATTGCACAGAGAAGAAGGGGATTATGCCATGAGGTCGAAAAAAATGTCCATCAAATGTAGTTAGCAATGTAGGAGACGGAGACAATTCGGGTTGACCAATAGCCTTCCTACATGCCAACAACATCATGCAAGTTGACGCACCCTCATCTACCACTGTGCAGAAAATATTCCATGTCAACAATTTCATGGCATAAACCACTACTATATGGAAGGAAACTTGGTAAGGAAAACACAGTTTGTGATCAGAAGGGTAAAAAATGATAGCTCCCGAGTTAGTTGTCTCGCCAACATCCAAATAAGACAATGATTGTTTTCTCTACTAGGGGAAACTCTCGATAACTTCCAGAGAAGACATCACACAAGGGGTTTGTGCAAGATATTCAACTACATAACAGTTCTGGGCAACCCTTGCATTTGGATTATGAGAATCTTTCTTAAACACACCTTTAGGGATGAAAGTCATTGTTTCTCCCATGGTATTCTCAATATGAAGAGGAGGTGATGGGTTGGAAGATTCTTTGTTTTTCTCAGCAAATTTAATAATTTTGTAATCATGAGCCCTGGTCTAAATATGAGCATCTAATATCATCATGCATACATTTTCATCTCTAGTATTATCCTTAAGCGTGGGGGCACCTTGATTTCCCCTAGTCGCAGTTGTGGATGAGGAATATTGTGCCATATTGTTTGCTTGAGGGAAAGGGTTAGTTAACACAACAGGTTGTTGTTGTGCCAAAAAAATTGGGCTTCCTCAATTCGAGGGAATTTATGGGTCAACTAGTGGTCATCCATGGAAATCTTACATGGAAACTTAACCTTTTTCTTCTTGTTTTTTCCCTCACCAACATTGTTAGCAACATTTTTATCATTACCCCCATTACCTTTCTTTCCTTTACCCTTTATTTTCCCCTTGGATGGATGGTTCTCCTTGGGGTTTGTAATCTAAACACTATATACTTCCGACGTGTGGGTGGTGGGGAAACCATACTAGAATTTTGGCTGACCACATTCTATTGTAGCGACAACTGTTGCATTTGGTTGGACAACTGATCTATGGGATTTTTTGTGTTGAGCCTACTATACCATCAACATGAGGCCCAAACTTTAGTTTTGTTAAGTCAAAGGTTGAATGTGGTGTGTCAAAAATAATCTTGTACAACATGCCAGATTGAGAATAAATCAATTCCAGTTGTTGATCTCTCATTATAGACTCTTCCTCAGAAAACACTCCAAAAGTTGCGACGTCTTTGGAGACACAAGGAACCAAATATTTCAAGAACCAATTGAGCAAAAACGTAGGAGGGAAATTTAATTTTAACAAGCTCTTCCAACGATGCCATTATTAGATATGATCGGAGATATCGACGGCCTTAGTCTCCTCGAAATTGGCCAACAACTCTATGTGAGTATTATATCTCATCGGTAGGTGAAAATGGTTTAAGAAAACCATTTCCATATCATTAAAGTAAGCATACTTCGAGCCATCGAGATCAATATACCGCTTCGTATAACCCACTATGAGAGTATGTTGTAACAATATTAACTTGATAGAGTCATCATTCAACGAGTTGGAGGAGAACCACAACTGCAAAGTTGTAACATGATCACCCAGATCTTCACCGGGATTTCCTTCAAATTTTTGTATGTCTGAGGGAAACTTAGTCGCTATAGGAGGCCAACATGGATCATGACAAATAAGATCAGTTAACAACCATGACAAGTCTGACAGATGAAGAGTTTCCAGAAATGGTAACCTAGGTTGTGGTGGATTTAAAGGAAAATATGAACCTGGATTTTGGGTGGCACCAAGTTTCCAGGAAAATCTTGTGTGTTGACTAGGGTCTTGGTAAAAACCAGGGTTTCCTTAGCCAGTATAAGGGGTTTGTGCTCTAGTCTACATCATCTATGGATTAAAATAATTTGATGACATACCTTGGGTAGGGATTTCTCCCTGCATGGTATTCCAAAAACCTTGGTTGGGGTTGCCCCCAGTCGATCCTCCTAGCATAGGAACTGAACCTTTCCTGGGGTTCCACTAAGCATGGGAGGGGTTTCCCCCGATCAACATCCCTTGCAGAGGTATAGAACCCTACCAGGGATTTCCAATACCTTGAGAGGAGAAGGCTCATGTCATCACTACCTACGAAGGAAAAAATCCTTGCATGTGGTTAGGTTGATTGAGAAAGGGTTTTCCCCCAGACGAAACATGGATGATGAGAAAGCATTATTTCCAAAATAAAGAAATAAAGAGAAAGGAATAGACCCAACTAGAGTCGTAAAGGACTGAGGCCCTTGACTCCCTCCACTAAACAAATTGGAACTGACAGTAGGTCTGGATGGTTGCTGAAAAAGAACCTCTGAGTGAAGGGGATGGAGGAGGGATATGACACCCACCATAAGGGAGTGCATCCTATGGAAAATAAATTCTCCCGAGGGATCCTAGCAAGGGGGCATTAGAACTCCCTGCCCCCAAACCAATGGTCTGTAAAGTGTTGGAGATACTTCAAACACACCTAGGATTTATTTTTCCTAAGGTTTTCCCTATGCTTATTAGCCATTATTCAGTATCCTATAGTTTAGGGAGAATATTCCTCTAGGATGTTCATCTCTTCAGTTCACACTTCAGTTTGATAAGTTGAGTGGATTCTAGATGCCACATTAGGATGATAACCATGCAAGATTGGGATAATCACCATATAATGCGAATTGTCCTTGGGATTATCACCAGACTAGCGAATTACTCATGATTCCCTGATCTCCTACTCACTTCACTTTGTTTTATTCAGTTAAATGAAGACTGAGAGACTAGTTAACTCACACTAGGTGGAGGTTCACTCCTGTAACTTCCTGAGAGACTAGACTAGGTGGCAGTTTAGTCCTGTAACTGTTGGTGTGTATATAGATCACTCTAGACCACCACTATGGTGCATTGGATTCTCCTCCAATGTGAATTAGTTGAGTTATACAGAGTATATCATGTGTAAATTATCATTCATTCATTTGGTTAATGAGAATTATTCCATTCTTTCTCTCATGCTTCACTTTTCTCATATTTTCTCTGCAAATTGTGTATGTCATTTTCTAGCTAGATCTATTATGTGCAAGTTAAACACATTTACATGGTATCAAAGCCAACGTATTTCTAATAAAATTACATACTAGATTCTTTTTATAGGTACCGAAGATTGAAGACATCGGAAAAATGGAATTTCCAAAAGAATTTATTCTTACACCATACAATTTATTTGCATGGAAGAAGAAGATGATAGTACATATTCTAGGAAGAGGATTATACAGGTTAACCATGGACACAGAGACCAAACCCACATTATCCAAAGAAAAATCCAAGTATCTGAATCAAATTGATGAAGCGTTTGGAACTATTTGCAGTCTCATTTCTCCTGAACTCCTCTTTTACATATCCTCCTCTAAAACCCCCAATGAAACCTGGACGACCATGGAAAGGATTTTTGGAAAACATGATGATATGATGGGACACATTCTCGAGTTGTAATTGGTCACATTGGATCCAAAAACCTTCGACAATCTCCAATATTTCTTTACCAATTATAAGGATTTGATGTCGCAACTCAAGGATTACGAGGTTGATAAATCTAAGGTGGAGAAACAAATAGTTCTCACCATTCTCTCCAAAATTGGTACGGAATACTCAATATTTATATCCACATTTCATTCAGTTAGGCTCGCCTCTAGAGCCATCTCGAAGATGCCCTCTCTTGAGGTCTTCATTGAATCTCTGACACAAGAGAAGAACAAGCTTATCAACATGGGAAAAATCAAATTCCAAAAGGCACATGCACTTACTGTGCATGATGGTAGTGGTCATAAAAATCATAAATATAAAGAAAAAGACAAAAGGAAAGAACATGAAAATACAAATAAGGAAGGGTACTCAAAAACCTTCAACGATGCCTTCAAATCCAAAGTTGGAAACAGAAGAAAAGAGGAGAAATGCACTTACTTCCATAAAGGATTCCATCCAAAATATGCATGTATGCAGAAACATATATATCAAATGGCCCAAATACTTCAACAAAAAAACCTTGGAGATCACATCCCCGAGGGTGCGAAGAAGAAGAAGCTAGAAGATCAAAATCCCAAGAAAGGAAATTATAGCCATGCTTTGATTTCCATCAACTCCTCTCTTGATGCTTGGATCATAGATTCAAGTGCATCAAACCACATGGAAACAATAAAAGAAGTCTATTCTTCATTGGATGCATGAAAAGGTTTTCCTATTCTTATGGGGGACAACTCTCCAATCGAGGTCACCGACAAAGGAATAATTGAACTCACAAATGAAAGCTTTGAGAATGTGCTACATGTTCCCAAACTTTTCGTCAAAATTCTCTTTGTGTATCACATGAATAACTATAGCACCATAAAGAGATTCATGCTCACACCTGATGTAGTGGATATCTAGGACATGAAAACCAATTCCATGGTTGCTACCGGTGAGGTAAATCATCAATCCAAAATCTACACATTTTCTAAATTTATTGAACCAGATTCTTCATTACTGCTTACCCATGCTGATGAAATGAGTAGGACATGGAACGAAAGGTCTGGGCATTAAATTTTAGATATATGCAACATCTTATCAAGCAGGGAATGGTTGATGGTCTACCTGACATCCACTTCTACAAAGGAATTTGTGAGGGATGTGTTCTTGGAAAACACCCTCAAGAGAATTTTGATAAAGGAAAGACTCAGAAGGATTCCTCTCATTTAGATATGATCCATAGTGACCTCATGGGACCTTTTCCACATCCATCAATCAATAAATCAAGGTACATGCTCATTTTTGTTGATGATTTCTCATTCTTCACATGGATTTTCTTTCTGAGTAAAAAATCAGAGGTATTTCAACACCTCAAAGATTTCAAATCCCTTTTTGAGACACAGTTAGGAAAGAAAATCAAAGTCCTCCGAAAAGATAATGGGGGAGAGTATGTCAAACATGAGATACATAATATTTGTCATGAGACTGTGATTTAGTTGTAGCACATGGTTCCTTATACTCCGTAGCAAAACAAAATTGTTGAGCGGAAAAATAGATCTCTAAAAGAGATTGCATATTGCATGTTAGATGCAAAGTCACTTCCATAGATATTATGGGATGAAGCACTTAATTGTGAAACCTACATCCAAAAAAAATCTCCCCATAGATATGTCAAGGATAACACCTGCTACGACACTTGGAGCAGCCTCAAACCGGAATTGACCAACTTCCGTATTTTCAGTTCATGTGCATGGGCCAGGATTCTCTCTAAGAAGAGGAAGGCATTTGATCCACATAGCACATAGTGTATCTTTTTGGATACCCCTATGGTGTGAAGGGATATAGACTCATTGATATTTCCTTGAATTGGCTTATCATTGAGTGAAGTGTCCAATTCGAGGAAAGTTTCTCGCATGTACCTCAATAGCCACATGTAGACACTTTTCTTGTTCCACTTGTCATAGACGATGATCATAGACATTGTTGGGCTCTAAAGATGTCCTAAAAACAACCTTAGTCTGAAATTAATTTTATCAACCGAGGATTCGTCTTTTCTCTCAAGAGTGTCAACAAAGTCTATGCAGATAGTCGTAGAGGTTTAAATCATGTAGATAGTTCAGTTACAACAAATATGAGTTTATCTAAATTACTGCAATAATCAAGTTATTCACAGAATAACCACAAACTCTGAAAATAATAACTCAATCAACAGAAATATATTATGATCAATGATGCACCATGAATCAAAACATCAATCGATTTACTGAATTCATTCATCTATCTAAGAAACAACAATTGAATCTACCAAACACTTAATGAATCAATCTCTCAATGATTATCTAATATATTGGAAAGGAACAACGATCTACTGAATATTTTAGAAGGAACAACAAATGCAAATTAAATGAAAGAAAAAAAAATGTGAATTTAATAAAAGGAACAACAAATGCGAATTAAAAAAAAGGAATTCACAAGCGATAGATTGATAGAAAATGGAATGGAGCAACAATCGATAATTCAAATAGAACATCTACTCTCTGCAAATGGAACAACACAATTAATTCATAAAAGAATCAACACATTAACGAGTATATTCTAACTGTTAAAGGGAATATCAAATCACATAACTATAACATAATTGATAAGATTACAAATGAGACAATAGCTACTGTTGACTGGGCCCACAGTATTCAGAATATACTGTTAAGAAAACTCAGTACACGGAAATGATCAAAATGTTCAAAGCTTCCATTAATTTCATAATTGATAAGTCATTTACAATGGGATTGTTGTACAGAGTGTCAACAATTAAGAGATCCAAATTCTCGTCATCTCTCTATCGTTCACTATTCTTTATATATTACAATGAGGTAAGTAAATTAATCTATCCTGAGGATCGAGATATCCTTAGGATTCCTTTACTATTTATGATGATTGCAAGATAAAAAGTCAATCTTCCTTTGAACTGTTTCGTGCCTGATTTCTTCGATCTTTAATGGTCTGTGCATCTTCACGATCTTCTTAATCATCTTTAGTTAACAACAATTTTCCATTTCTTCATAAAATCAAAACAATTCAAACCAAAGTTCAGAAAATATCTAATATCATTTAATAGTATTTCCTATGATCTTTTTAACCATTTTCTTCCCTGATTACTCCAAACTAATAGAAAATTCAAAAAATAATATATCACAAACTAGAGTAACAACGAGAATATTTATACATTTTTCTCACCCCAAAACACATGCCGACTCTTATTCAGATGAGATTTTTTATTCAGAGGATTCAGATGATCCAGATACAGAGTTAGTACAGTCATATGCAGATTCAATGCATGTAGATGCAAATGTAGAGCTAGAGTCGAGGTCCAAGTGGGCCAAGACTACTCTTCAATATGTAGGATATCTTGTTGGGGATCCAACTGGTACTAGGAGGACTCGATATGATTTCGATTGCACTCACTGCCACTGAACTGATGCCACCCAGACATATTTTCATGGTTCAATCTTCATATCCATAGTCCTATGGCGAGGCTACTAGAAATTCCTTTTTGGAATCCACCATGTAGGAGGAGTACAACTCCCTCCTCAAGAACCATAATTGGGATCTAGTTCCCCTTCCTTCAGAAAGGAAACTTGTCAGGTGTATATGGGTCTACAGGACCAAGAGCATAGCGAAGGGATAGGTTAGCAGATACAAAGCTAGGCTAGTTGCTAAAGGATTTCAGCGGGTGCACAGTATTGACTATGATGAGACCTTTGCTCCAGTAGAGAATATGGATTCCATACATTTGGAACTTTCCATTGAAGCAAACAAAGGATGGGAAGTCCATCAAATGGACGTGAATAATGCATTTCTTGACGAAGATTTCTCTGAGGAGATCTATATGGAGCATCCCCAGGGATTTATGTAGGAATCATCTTTAGTTTGTCAAATGAAGAAGTATATTTATGGCCTCAAGTAGGCCCCGAGGGCAAGGTATGTCAATATGGACTCCTACCTGTTGTCACTGAAATTTGTACTTTGTAGGTCAAAACCAGATGTTTACATTCTCTGGAAGGATGATTCACTTCTACTCCTATTTCTATATGTTGATGATTTTTTGATCACCAATTTCTTGACTTCAATGATTGTTGCAGTCAAGAGGATTCTACATGATAGGTTCTTGATGACATACATGGATCCACTACATTTCTTCCATAGACTTGATATCAATCAGGATGCATAGGGCATCAAACTATCTCAGGCCAAGTATGCATGAGATCTCCTTAAGAGATTTCACATGACAGAATGCAAGTCTTCCCCGACTCCTTTCCTAACATGAGTCAAACTTGAGGATGGTGGGAACACTCCACTAGTTGAAAACACACTATACATACAACTAGTGGGGATCTTGTTGTATCTCACACAATCCAGACCAAACCTCTCCTATGTAGTTGGAGCAATCTCCAGGTTCATGCAGGAGATGCATGAGCTACATTGGAAGGTTGAAAAGCATATCCTTCGATACATACATGGAACCATCACCTTTTGGATTCACTATGCAACAAAATCTACATTGGACCTCATCGGGTTCTCTGATTATGACTGGGCTAGTGATAACATTGATCGCAAGTTCACATCTGGTTATTCACTCAGTCTTGGTTCCAGAACTATCTATTGGTCGATCAAGAATCAATCTTATATTGATCTATCTTCAGTCGAGGCAGAGTACAGAGGGGTAGTTAACATAACCATTCAGGATATGTGGCTACAACATTTTCTCACTGAGTTGGGAATTCAGTTTCATCGGTCGATCGTCATTTGGTGTGACAACCATAGCTCTCTGAAGTTATGCAGAGACCCATTTCAGAGGTAGTGGATGAAGCACATCAAGATCCACATGCACTACATCCAGGACTTAGTACACAAGGGGATCATCGACCCATAGTTATTTCCTTCAGCAGAACAAACTGTATACATCTTCACCAAGACCTTCAC
>SNQJ01S0022004.1:66322-77911 GCA_010110895.2 Picea sitchensis
TTATGTATCAAATATGATAATTTCGATCCAAGAGAAAAGAAGGAATCCTCCCCATGAAAACATAATGATATTTGTAAATAGTGATAATCTGCAAAGTCCAAGGGTTCCCAAGAAACCAAACCCCAATATAGTTGTTTTAGATGATGTATATGATGAAAAAATGGTTGAGCAAGGGAACTATTATTTAACTGATCAAATTTATGAAACAATATAGATGGATGGATGTGATGTATCCATGTATATACTTGAAGAAGGAGACAATGACCCCGACTCACAAGAAAATGTCGCATAGACAAGAGCATTTGTAAATAAATCCACGAATAAAAAAAATTCTAAAAAAGATAAAAGATAAAAGATAAATAAAAAACAAATGAGAAAAAGTCAAATGAGAAGATGACAGATAACGTTGGAAGTAAGAAGAAACACCTGATGTCAAAATCCACCCAAATGAAATACAATGTTGTAGAGGACTTGAGTAGACTAAGGATAACTCTTCATTTTACAGAAGTGGTGAAGATTCCCCAACAAAGGGAAAACATTTTGATATTATTGGATGATCCATCTGAAAAAGTTGAAGTTGTTGTTACAAGTACGAAACAAAGCCAGAACAAATCAACCGTCAAGTTGAGAGGTAAAATTTCTCCTTTTTATATTTCAATTGAAAATCATAATGTTGCACTACATAATTTTTTAGTTGATATTGGCGCAACCAATAATATTATGCCACTAGCAGTCATGGAGGCATTGGGAATGGAATGCACCAAATATTGTGATACTGGCGAAAGTATATATGCAATTGATTCCAAACAAGTGCGAGATTATGGTGAAGTTAAATACTTTTATTCTTGGATCACGACGGCTCCCCATATCATTAAAGTTCTCAATATTATTCTGGTAGACCTCCCTCCTGTATATGGAGTTGTTCTAGGAATATATTGGTCATCTGTGATCAGGGGATACATATTGAATGATGGAAGTTGCATGATGCTTCCAGACAAAGAAGGATCAATGATTAATGTTCATCGTGAACCCAAGAAAAACTTCTCTTTCAAAAATAAGGATAACGAATTAATGGAATATTATATCGACATTGGGATCATAAACTATCCTATCCTATACATGGAACAAGATGAAAGATTGGAGAAAATTCAAGGTAGGTAGAATCAAGAGAATCCATTTGAATGTTTTAGGAGGATTTCATTCGATGGATCTTGATTGAGTTTTAGGAATGGAGTTGGAATTGTCCTTGTAAGTCCAGGAAAAAAAATTCATCCACATGCTATCAGAATTGAATTTTCATGTACCAATAATGAGACAGAATATGAAGCTTTGATTCAGGGAATGATTCTTTCATAAGAATTGAAGATAAAACATCTAATTGTGATTGGTGACTCCGAGTTGGTAATAAATCAAGTCACACAGAGGTATAACATAAAAAAGGAAAGACTCAAATTATATTTCAAAATATTTAGCGAATTGATGGAATATTTAATATCTTTCAACATTTATTTCATTCCAAGGGAAAAGAATCAGAAGTTAGATTCATTATCTTTGGAAGCCTCATTTTCAAACCCGGATGATATTCAAAGAAAAACATATTTTCAAGTAGAAAGAGTATTTCGACCTTCTGTACCCGATAACTAGGAATATTTATAAGTATTTGAGAATGATGAACAATTGGAAAATGTTTTGTTGAACGATGATGATGATGAAGAAATTCACATATATTATATCCTGAAGGATTGTATTCAATCCGAGTCTCTTTTTACAAAATACGATCACGCTAAGAATCTCCTGGAAGAAATTTCACTCCAAAAGGTCCAAGAAACAAGAAAAATCAATATTGGAACTGAGAGTTCCCCAAAATATGTCAACTTGGGAGTTGATTGAACCATTGAGGAAGTTGATTAATATGTTTCATTGTTTAAAGAACATCTTGATGTGTTCACATGGACTTATGATGATTTGAAGGCTTATGATAAAACAATATTTCAACATATTATTCCCTTGAGAGAAGGGGCAAAGTCAGTCAAGCAAAGGATAAGGATGATGAAACCCAAATTAAAACCTCTCGTAAAGGTTTAATCAGATAAATTAAAGAAGGATGGAATAATATATCCCATTAGACATTTTGATTGGCTTTCAAACCCTTTGATAGTAAGAAAAAAGACCGGGGAGATTCAAATGTGTCTAGATTTTAGGGATCTTAACAAAGAAAGTATAAAGGATAATTATCATTTACCTAACATGGAGTTTCTTATATATCAAGTCAGGGGATCAACATGCATGTCCATGTTAGTTGTGTTTTATTGGTATAATCAATTCTTGGTTGTTGAGGAAGATAGAGAAAATACATCATTCATAACACCTTGGGAAACATATGCATATGCTAGGATGCCCTTTGGTTTGAAGAATGCAGTAACTACATTCCATAGGGCCATGCATCATGCTTTTAAGGGTTTGATAGGAAAATTCATGGAGGATTATCAAAATGACTTAACAATACATTCAAAAACAAGGGGTGATCACATTCATCATGTGATGAAAGTTTTTAACAGGTGTAGATTATATTGTGTTTCCTTAAATCCAAAGAAATGTCTATTCGTTGTAACTCAAGGAAAATTGTTGGGTCATATCGTATGAAAAGAAGGAATCTATATAGATATTGAAAGAGTTAAAGCTATAAATGAACTTAAACCCCTATCATCTAAGAAAGGAGTTAAATAATTTTTTCGTAAGATAAACTTTGTGCAAATAATTGTCCCTGACTATGCAAGTATTGTGAAGCCGATCAATTTATTGTTGAAAAAGGACCAAAGGTTTGAATGGACAGTGGATACACACGATGCTTTTAATAATATCAAAAGGTAAATCAATACAACTCTAGTCCTCATTAGCCCAAATTTTCAAAGAGACTTCATCATTTATTCATTCGCTATAGAAATGATGGTTGCATCTATTCTTACTCAAAGGAATACCAAGGGTGATGAACTACCGATTAGCTTCATAAGAAATACCCTTCATGATTATGAATTGAGATATTCAAAATTTGAGAAACAAGCCCTATCTCTTGTGAAGGCGATGGCACACTTTTTGGCTTACATGTTAAATTCTCATGTCCTCTCTTACGTTCCATCCTCTCATGTGAAGATTCTTTTAAATCAACAATTGAGAGAAGGAAAATGGGCTAATTGGATGGAAAAAATTAAAGAATATGATATTGAAATAAAACCTTTAAAGGAAGTCAAAGGATAGGGTTTATGTAAACCCATTGAAAAAAGTGATTCTTTGGATGGAATGAGTTCAATTTCAGTAGGAGAACCCATGGCAGATTCAGAATGGTGTATATATATATATATTGTATTTTATTTGAGGTCTATGCAATTCATAGTCACCATCAACCCAAAAGAAAGAAGGACATTGAAGATGAAATAGAGTCAATATGTGATGATAGATGACATTTTTTTCAAAAGAAACTATTATGCCATATTGTTGATATGTGTTGATGAAATGATTCCATGAAGGAATATGTGGTGGACATTTTGGGCCTACCACCACCGCCCATAAGATAATAAGAGTTGGGTTTTATTGGCCATCAATTTTTAAAGACTAATATGCCACCATAAGGAATTATGTATCTTGCCAACAATTTTTAGGGAAAAGGAAGAGATCTACAATACCGCTACAACCTATATCTATGGAACAACCATTATCCCAATGGGGACTTGATGTCATTGGGACAATAAACCCAAATTCAAGCAATGGAATTATATATATTCTCACCGCTACAGATTATTTTACAAAGTGGCCAGAAGCAGTGGCATTAAAAAAGGTCTATTCTGAAGATTTGATTAAGTTTCTCAGGATAATATTTTGTCAAGATTCCATGTCCCAGAAAAATTCATCACTGATAATGGGTCAATTTTCATTAGTTCAAAATTTACAGAGTTTTGTGCAGAATATGGAATTGTTATGGGGCAATCATCAAAATATTATCCACAAGGGAATGGTCTTGTAGAATCCACCAATAAGATTCTCATTTGAATATTTAAGAAAATTATTGATAAGAACCAAAGGAATTGGCATTTAAAACTGTTTGATGCATTGTGGGAAACCAAAATGACTCCAAAATACAACATTGAGATGTCTCTGTATACATTGGTTAATGGGAAAGAAGAAAAAATGCCAATCACCCTTGATTTGAATTCTTTAACTTTTGTGGTCAATACATAGGATGCTGAAGATTTTACACCTATCCAACAGAGGGTCAATCAGTTTTTGAAATTGGAGGAAGAATGAAGCAAAGCCATGGACATAACTTCTCAGAGACAACAAAGCATTAAAATATATTTTGACCGGAATACAATAATAAATAATTTTCAAAGGGGGGAACTGGTGTTACTATGGAATAAAGCTAAGGAGAAGCCATCAATGCACACAAAATTTGAAGCACTTTTGATCAGATCGTATATCATTGAAAAAATACTCGACTTTAATTATTATATGCTCAAAGATATGAAGGGTAAAATGTGAATGCTTCATGTTAATGGGAAACATTTGAAAGGATTCTTCACCTGGAATTTTCTCATTTCTTTGTACACAGTTTTATTTTATTTTGTATATTCTTATTGTTGACTCCATATCCCAATGGATGGAAGCACTTGTCATGAATATTATGGATTCTTGACAACCCACAGGGGGTTATCATCCCACAGTTGGAGCCATTTGTTGAGATCAATTTCTGCTTCGAAATTTTCCTTCCCTTTTCTTTTTTCCCAACTTCTTTTCTTCCATTTATTTTCCCTCTTCTATTATTTCCCATGTTTCCCTTTTCCTTTTTTCCCTTCTTTTATCCCTTTCTAGTTACCATACTTAGTCGCATTTCAAAATTCGACAGGTTCGCGGGTAGATGGATTCGCGGGTCTTCATCCCCATCCATTTTCCTATGCCACAAGTCCATCCGATCGCCTTTCTATATTATACTTAGCCTTATTTTTCAACATCATGGGTTCGTGGGGTCGAACTTTCATTCTCCAAGTTCCATGATCTCTACTTTGCACCCGAAATTCCATGATCCTCATTTCAATCATCAGACTTGTCATGGGTCTTGATTCCCTAATAATTTTACTTCTCCTACATGCAAGTCCGACAGACCATTGTTATACACTTGACTTATTTTTTATCACCCATAACTGCGGTTTGGCGGGTTTGTAAAAAACTTCATATTCAAAACTACTCTTGTACTCCCCCACCATTCTCGTTCTTTTTCCAATATGCATTGAATGTTGTTTAATGCTAACAACTAATTGTGCAGGTTTTGAAAATATTTTCATTAATGGTGAAAGACTCGAGGAGATTATTCATTAAATTGCATTAGTTCGCTATTTGCCAAAGGATTATATTATTTTCATCTCTCTGAAAGGATTTATTTCAAGTTATTATTCAGCTGAAGATTACTCCCGTCAACCTAAATGGAATGAATAGCTAGACAACAATTCTGTGGAAATACTTTGAATATTTTTGGTGATGAAGACCAAACATTTCAGTGGTCCAAAGCATATTCATTTTACTCATCTCCTCCTACATAAAAAGATGTAATATAGACATCCAGAATTTGGCGTACAGGGTGTGTTCCTGAGGTATTCAACTGCAAATAACTTGTTGCATGGTGCATTGATAAGTATGTGTCAATCCAGAGAATTATGCAACTCCAAGATCGTTCACCCATTTCCCTTTCACCGCAAGTGTTTCACAAGGTTTTGAATCTCCTTGATCCAACACTTACCTTCAAAGGAGAATACTACAAAGATTTTATGAAGAAACATGACAATGTCCTGGATCTCCTGCCTAAATATTTGGAGAATCCCATGACTATTCCAGAAGACATAACCAAGATCCAGGTTGATTCATTTAAAAAGCCCTTTCGAGAGATTGCATGGTTGTTCACCAGGTGGATAGGTCAGGAAAGTATTGCTACCATTCCTCGCATGATTATTTACATTTTACATTTTACAGTAAAAGAACATATATCTTTGAATGGGGAAAATTGATTTCCATCGAAATATCATCCCAATTATTACATTACAAAAGGGACAATTAAATTTTTATGGCTTACTATTTGGTATTTCCTATAGTGTATTTTTGTCAATTTCCAAACTTGACTATAAGAAAGAGGGTGAACTATGAAATAGATCCAGTTAACTTCTGGTATCAGGCATTGTGGAGACACAAGACTTCTCCGTATTTTTATGAAGTTTAAAATGATTTTGTCTCAGTGTTCAAAGGACCGTTGTTTGGTAAAAATACACCCAAGATAACAAATTATTGGATAAAAAGGGAACGATAGAAAATATGGAAAGTCATAGTGCCATCAGGATTTTTTTTTCCAAAGAAAATCCCTCTTTTCTTCCATACCATGTATATGAAATTTTTTATTATTATAGAAGTGGCAAGGAAATACAACTTTTGGTTACATTTTTTCCATGAAAAAAGGAAAAAAACAATTCATCCCCTTGCCGTGGAAGATTGGAGATTTCATTTTCAAGAACATAAATAAAATTTGCGAGTTTGCAATCCATTTTAATAATGTAAGCTTAAAATAGTCCCCGAGGTGTAGGACAGTCGGTGATGGAGTGTGTTGTTAAGGCACTTTGTGATGTTAAAGTCACTGGTTCAAAACCTGCGGGGACAAAAAATCCATCCATGTTAAGGGTTGGTGTGGCTTAGGCCAGGTGCGATCCCCGGGTGATTTTGACAGCTTAGATGCCCCTGAGTCATGGTTTCTCAGCCACAGGTTAGTCCCACAAGTCACAGAAAAAATAATGTAAGCTTAAAATATGTTGAAAAGATCAAGGGCTTTGAACCTAACACGATTTTTGTGGAACACATGCTTTCGGTAGGATTCAATAACTCGCTCATTCAGATTGCCTTGAACGAAGAAGAAGAAGGTAACAACCAAAGTACCCCTATAAACGAGGTTGGTGAACTAGAAACATTACTAAGCACTAATGAGTTGTATAAGAAAAAAGGAAAAGGTCCCAGTGAAAGTATTGCCCAGTCTCCAATTGTTTCTCCAAAAACTACCACTTCCTAGAGAAATTCTCCAATGACTCACCCAATTAGAAATATTGCCAACAATAGTTCAAGCGGTGGAGGAGAGAAGAATCCCACCTCTAGGAAAATTGAGAATTCACATAAGTTTCCTGTAAGAAAGAAAATAAAAAGTTTGATACAAGAAGAAGAGGAAAACCTCATAGAAAATAACATCCAAAATATTTTGTGTGGATGACATGGAGCTGGAGGAAGATATTGAGAAAATATTTCCCGCAATGGAACATCCAAAAATTGTAACTCAACAAAATGTTTTATTGGAAATTGTTGCAAATGAGATTTTTAGTGAAGAGGAATCCTTCACTTTTCAAAGTTCTATTTTTGATAATGAGTCGAAAAAATTGATTGTGGAAAGAGGTGATCAGAAAAATATCGCTCAGAGGTTGAACTGAAAGACATGCGGTTATTCCAAATCTCTAAAATTCACAAAGAAAACAATGACACTCTTGATGATTCCATTAATGGGTTGGAGGCCGCGAATTCCAAGCTAAAAGAAAGGATCAAAGAATTGGAGGATGCCTTAATGCCTCTTCTAATCCTGGCTAGTCCTTCGTTAGTGGTCAAACCAACCACACCTGCTATTAAGTTGAAGGGATATTCAATCCTACTCACAACATTCATGAGTTATGTAGAAAAAATATTAAGAAGAGAATGTCACTAATAATAGAGGCATGGGAGGTTTCGAAAAATATTGTTTTTTTGTCTCAAGGGCACATGGCTTCCATGAATATCTTCATGCTGATATAAAGAACAAAGAAGGTTTCTACACTAATTTTGTATTACCATTTGGAATCAAATTCTCTAACATGACGGAAAAAAAGAAGAAGAGAAGAGGATCTGCCTTCCCCAAGTTGAATAAAACAACTAATGCTTGCTGGAAGGAAAGGATTTAAAATTCGAATAACCTTGTTCAAGCATGCAGCGAAGCCATACTAAAAACAGAAGAATTGTTTAAGAGACTCATGGAGATATACCTAGCAGGAGGTACTAACGAAATACAAGACCCTACAATAATTCTCAACTCATTTTTTTCTAACAAAGCAACAATTTGACAAAAAAGTTGAGATATTTAAAGGGTTATCGGTTGAAAATTTTTATGGCATACTCGAATATAATGAAGATGAAATAGAAAATTGGCTAGTTGAATATTCCATGAAAAATCAAGATATTGAGGAAGAAATACATGGTATTTCTATTGACTTAAGAGACTTGGAAGGTGGGTTATTTAACATTTAAATTTGGCATGAAATAAATGTCACACGAATGAAAAGTTATATTGCAGATTGGTTCAGCAAGGCAATCGACAAATTAACCAAAGAAGGGAAAGAAATGGTTGAGGTAGTTCCTGTAACTATCAATGAAGACAATAAAATGACAGCACAAATCAAGTGAAGACATGAGAGACCATCATAGTAAGTTCACACTGATCACATTATGTTTTCTTTTTCAGTTTTTCACCCAGTTACTCTGGTTCTTTGACTAGAATGGTTTAACCCAAATTTGATAACTTCTCCCTCTCTTCTTTCCAGGTCTTGTTACTCTACACCGCCCACCATTATCCTTCTACAACTTACTTCTTGTTCATATTTTCTTTATGGTCTGTAGGATTCCCAATCCCAGTCCTAAGGACAAACATATTTAAATATCAAAGCATTGTAACACACTATATATTCTTTCAGAAATCCCAAGAGAACTATTTCAGGATCAGTTTTGACTGTACTTTGTAACTATGAGTTTTGAGTATAAAGTATTTGATATTGATCTCTCATTAGCTTTATTTGAACTCCCCATGTTTTACTATATTAAAGTTCTCTTATGCATGCATACCATCTTCTTTTATTTTATGTGATCAAAAATATTTAGTTTAACTATGATGGATGTGAGGAAACTTTTTCTATCTCTTTCAAATGTATCAAGTGTGTGGTTCCTGTTCATTTCTCAGGAACTCTCTTAAAAAAAAAAAAAAAAAAAATCTTTTGTGTTATTGTTTCTTGCAATCTTTATATTTCTTTGATTATCGTGACGAAATTCTACAAAGTCCCATATTCTAAAAATATAGATTCCCAAGAAAATATTAAAATAAAGAGTAGTGCCACCTCTATAAAAATGTAGGGGGATTTTTATCCCCATGAGTTTGTCATTTCAGTCCTAACGGATTCAAGTGTCAACAGTAGCGAAGGAAAATGGTTCGGAAGACAACTTAGGATCCCGAACAGATTCAAGGTCCACAAATATCTATAGTCAAATGAGGTCAGTAAAATCCCAAGAATGACTCTAAAAAATGATCCCCACTATGCTTGGACTAGATTTGGAGGGGTTATCTCCTCTACCTTTCCTAACACGACCTCATGCTTATCTCTTGTGTTAGAGGGGGGTCTCGACTGACTTTTATGACAGTGGACTTTTACACTCCCTATCTCAGACTATTAAGTTTATTTAAGTGGCCTTGAAGAGTTTCCTCTCCACACCTAATTGAAGGCCCTAAAGCCTAATCTAATTGGTGTACCCTATAAATGAAAAAGTATACATGATTTTAACATTAAGAGTTAATTTTAGTGGCTTGATTACTCAGGGGTACGATAGTGAAACTCATGGTATTCTTTGAGATATGAAAGAGAAGAGTTAAATGAGATTTTAGAACATTGTGCTTTAAAATTAAATGAAAGAAAACTACGTCCTACAAGTGAATATTTGTCTCTTTTAACTTTCATGGTGCAAACTTTTCAAAATGAAAACCAAGATCCTACTATGCAATCCATCCTACAATGTTTTTTCGTTCCAAATGCAATGAAACTACTTAAAATTTCAAGGAAGAAGATAAGAATGAGCATTGGGTTGATAACTCTTTTCTTTAATAAAAAACAAACTAAGAGAGAAGGATGAAAAACCAGAGACTGACTTAGGTCCTAAATCATTGTCAGAGAGCGGGGATTCACCATAATACAAAGGAGAACCTAAATCTTAACAGTAGACCTTCAACCTTGACAAAAGACATAGAGAGACAAAGGAAACTAAACAAAAGATATTTATTTACAACTTCATAGACAATTTTATACTTAAAACTCTCTCAATGAAAATTAACAGAGGTCTCTGGTACTCAGGAGGACCTGAGAGACCAAATGTTTCCTGGAAGAAAAAGAAAAGTTTTTGAAAAACTCTTCAAAAGAATAGCTACACATGTTGTACATATACAGACTGCAGATGTATGCATTCTGGGCTAATGCAGGGTGCATATGTATGTGTGTTGGGTATATAACATGGAACGTGTACTATTGAACCAACTCAAAAAAAAGAGATAAATTTCAGAGTGATCATCCAGATCAGGAAAACTGGAAACACCTGGAAGGTGACCATAGAGTCTTACAGACTCAGAAAACATAGGAAATAAAATGAAATCAAACCAAAAGAATCTCCTAACAAGACCCTATAGAGACTCCCTAATGGAGTTTCCAATTCTGTTATGGGGAAAATCCCCCTAATTTGGGTCTAGCGACTAGGTAGAGCCTTGACACCTTAAAATATAGAAGTGATTCTATTTTACCCAAATCCAACAAGACCTAATGATAATTAAGGGAAAGGAGAGAAGATAGAAATGTGTACCTTAAGTCCTTTCGTCTATCGTAGATCCCTTCTTGTTGTTGTTCGTTCCAAAATTGTAGGCCTCCTCCCAAAGATGGTCTGAAACAACTTAACCGAACAAACTATAACAACATATGCATAACTACCAATATCATATAAAGGGTTAGATATTCATGCAAAACATTCATAATCATAAATAGAAAGACATAAAGATATGGGACAAGAAGTTTCTCTTTTATTGATAACAATATTGGAAGTTACAACCTCAATCTTGTCGACACCATTCCATGAACCTTGCCTGGGTTCCTCTACTTTGACTCCAAGTGCACTATTCTGAATATGCTATCCTCACAACCAACATGCCAATATAGGGTAAAATGATGGATTGTATAAGGAGGATCATTGGAAGGGAATGCTTAGGATGAAACTCAAAGCAGGATGCAAAAGGATTGGAATGCAAGGGAGAAAATTTGGAAGAGTTCACTTTCCTCTTCTTTCATATATCTAAATGAATCCCCTAGGGCCCCTTTTATATGGAGAAAAGATGGTTAATTGGTTGTCATAAGGGATACGAGAGGTAGGATGGTTTTGCAACCTAACATAGCCCATAAACTATGCCTGAAAGCACAAAACGTTTTAATTTTTTCAACTTTATAGAGTATACACGGGTTGTGTGGCATGCAACTAACGTATGTACGCACGTTGCATATGTAGAAGGGTGCATACACCATGCAAATAGTTTTTTTTTTAAGAGAAACCTTAGCAAATGTGGTTGGAAAAGGTGTAAATTAATAGGCCAATGTCATAAATCCATGATAGTGGCATTTTGAGCTATAATAGATATTTTCTACCATCACCATTGGATATTGTGTATAAAAAACCAAATGTAGGGATAGTATC
>SNQJ01S0022004.1:77921-106779 GCA_010110895.2 Picea sitchensis
ATTAATATGTTTCATTGTTTAAAGAACATCTTGATGTGTTCACATGGACTTATGATGATTTGAAGGCTTATGATAAAACAATATTTCAACATATTATTCCCTTGAGAGAAGGGGCAAAGTCAGTCAAGCAAAGGATAAGGATGATGAAACCCAAATTAAAACCTCTCGTAAAGGTTTAATCAGATAAATTAAAGAAGGATGGAATAATATATCCCATTAGACATTTTGATTGGCTTTCAAACCCTTTGATAGTAAGAAAAAAGACCGGGGAGATTCAAATGTGTCTAGATTTTAGGGATCTTAACAAAGAAAGTATAAAGGATAATTATCATTTACCTAACATGGAGTTTCTTATATATCAAGTCAGGGGATCAACATGCATGTCCATGTTAGTTGTGTTTTATTGGTATAATCAATTCTTGGTTGTTGAGGAAGATAGAGAAAATACATCATTCATAACACCTTGGGAAACATATGCATATGCTAGGATGCCCTTTGGTTTGAAGAATGCAGTAACTACATTCCATAGGGCCATGCATCATGCTTTTAAGGGTTTGATAGGAAAATTCATGGAGGATTATCAAAATGACTTAACAATACATTCAAAAACAAGGGGTGATCACATTCATCATGTGATGAAAGTTTTTAACAGGTGTAGATTATATTGTGTTTCCTTAAATCCAAAGAAATGTCTATTCGTTGTAACTCAAGGAAAATTGTTGGGTCATATCGTATGAAAAGAAGGAATCTATATAGATATTGAAAGAGTTAAAGCTATAAATGAACTTAAACCCCTATCATCTAAGAAAGGAGTTAAATAATTTTTTCGTAAGATAAACTTTGTGCAAATAATTGTCCCTGACTATGCAAGTATTGTGAAGCCGATCAATTTATTGTTGAAAAAGGACCAAAGGTTTGAATGGACAGTGGATACACACGATGCTTTTAATAATATCAAAAGGTAAATCAATACAACTCTAGTCCTCATTAGCCCAAATTTTCAAAGAGACTTCATCATTTATTCATTCGCTATAGAAATGATGGTTGCATCTATTCTTACTCAAAGGAATACCAAGGGTGATGAACTACCGATTAGCTTCATAAGAAATACCCTTCATGATTATGAATTGAGATATTCAAAATTTGAGAAACAAGCCCTATCTCTTGTGAAGGCGATGGCACACTTTTTGGCTTACATGTTAAATTCTCATGTCCTCTCTTACGTTCCATCCTCTCATGTGAAGATTCTTTTAAATCAACAATTGAGAGAAGGAAAATGGGCTAATTGGATGGAAAAAATTAAAGAATATGATATTGAAATAAAACCTTTAAAGGAAGTCAAAGGATAGGGTTTATGTAAACCCATTGAAAAAAGTGATTCTTTGGATGGAATGAGTTCAATTTCAGTAGGAGAACCCATGGCAGATTCAGAATGGTGTATATATATATATATTGTATTTTATTTGAGGTCTATGCAATTCATAGTCACCATCAACCCAAAAGAAAGAAGGACATTGAAGATGAAATAGAGTCAATATGTGATGATAGATGACATTTTTTTCAAAAGAAACTATTATGCCATATTGTTGATATGTGTTGATGAAATGATTCCATGAAGGAATATGTGGTGGACATTTTGGGCCTACCACCACCGCCCATAAGATAATAAGAGTTGGGTTTTATTGGCCATCAATTTTTAAAGACTAATATGCCACCATAAGGAATTATGTATCTTGCCAACAATTTTTAGGGAAAAGGAAGAGATCTACAATACCGCTACAACCTATATCTATGGAACAACCATTATCCCAATGGGGACTTGATGTCATTGGGACAATAAACCCAAATTCAAGCAATGGAATTATATATATTCTCACCGCTACAGATTATTTTACAAAGTGGCCAGAAGCAGTGGCATTAAAAAAGGTCTATTCTGAAGATTTGATTAAGTTTCTCAGGATAATATTTTGTCAAGATTCCATGTCCCAGAAAAATTCATCACTGATAATGGGTCAATTTTCATTAGTTCAAAATTTACAGAGTTTTGTGCAGAATATGGAATTGTTATGGGGCAATCATCAAAATATTATCCACAAGGGAATGGTCTTGTAGAATCCACCAATAAGATTCTCATTTGAATATTTAAGAAAATTATTGATAAGAACCAAAGGAATTGGCATTTAAAACTGTTTGATGCATTGTGGGAAACCAAAATGACTCCAAAATACAACATTGAGATGTCTCTGTATACATTGGTTAATGGGAAAGAAGAAAAAATGCCAATCACCCTTGATTTGAATTCTTTAACTTTTGTGGTCAATACATAGGATGCTGAAGATTTTACACCTATCCAACAGAGGGTCAATCAGTTTTTGAAATTGGAGGAAGAATGAAGCAAAGCCATGGACATAACTTCTCAGAGACAACAAAGCATTAAAATATATTTTGACCGGAATACAATAATAAATAATTTTCAAAGGGGGGAACTGGTGTTACTATGGAATAAAGCTAAGGAGAAGCCATCAATGCACACAAAATTTGAAGCACTTTTGATCAGATCGTATATCATTGAAAAAATACTCGACTTTAATTATTATATGCTCAAAGATATGAAGGGTAAAATGTGAATGCTTCATGTTAATGGGAAACATTTGAAAGGATTCTTCACCTGGAATTTTCTCATTTCTTTGTACACAGTTTTATTTTATTTTGTATATTCTTATTGTTGACTCCATATCCCAATGGATGGAAGCACTTGTCATGAATATTATGGATTCTTGACAACCCACAGGGGGTTATCATCCCACAGTTGGAGCCATTTGTTGAGATCAATTTCTGCTTCGAAATTTTCCTTCCCTTTTCTTTTTTCCCAACTTCTTTTCTTCCATTTATTTTCCCTCTTCTATTATTTCCCATGTTTCCCTTTTCCTTTTTTCCCTTCTTTTATCCCTTTCTAGTTACCATACTTAGTCGCATTTCAAAATTCGACAGGTTCGCGGGTAGATGGATTCGCGGGTCTTCATCCCCATCCATTTTCCTATGCCACAAGTCCATCCGATCGCCTTTCTATATTATACTTAGCCTTATTTTTCAACATCATGGGTTCGTGGGGTCGAACTTTCATTCTCCAAGTTCCATGATCTCTACTTTGCACCCGAAATTCCATGATCCTCATTTCAATCATCAGACTTGTCATGGGTCTTGATTCCCTAATAATTTTACTTCTCCTACATGCAAGTCCGACAGACCATTGTTATACACTTGACTTATTTTTTATCACCCATAACTGCGGTTTGGCGGGTTTGTAAAAAACTTCATATTCAAAACTACTCTTGTACTCCCCCACCATTCTCGTTCTTTTTCCAATATGCATTGAATGTTGTTTAATGCTAACAACTAATTGTGCAGGTTTTGAAAATATTTTCATTAATGGTGAAAGACTCGAGGAGATTATTCATTAAATTGCATTAGTTCGCTATTTGCCAAAGGATTATATTATTTTCATCTCTCTGAAAGGATTTATTTCAAGTTATTATTCAGCTGAAGATTACTCCCGTCAACCTAAATGGAATGAATAGCTAGACAACAATTCTGTGGAAATACTTTGAATATTTTTGGTGATGAAGACCAAACATTTCAGTGGTCCAAAGCATATTCATTTTACTCATCTCCTCCTACATAAAAAGATGTAATATAGACATCCAGAATTTGGCGTACAGGGTGTGTTCCTGAGGTATTCAACTGCAAATAACTTGTTGCATGGTGCATTGATAAGTATGTGTCAATCCAGAGAATTATGCAACTCCAAGATCGTTCACCCATTTCCCTTTCACCGCAAGTGTTTCACAAGGTTTTGAATCTCCTTGATCCAACACTTACCTTCAAAGGAGAATACTACAAAGATTTTATGAAGAAACATGACAATGTCCTGGATCTCCTGCCTAAATATTTGGAGAATCCCATGACTATTCCAGAAGACATAACCAAGATCCAGGTTGATTCATTTAAAAAGCCCTTTCGAGAGATTGCATGGTTGTTCACCAGGTGGATAGGTCAGGAAAGTATTGCTACCATTCCTCGCATGATTATTTACATTTTACATTTTACAGTAAAAGAACATATATCTTTGAATGGGGAAAATTGATTTCCATCGAAATATCATCCCAATTATTACATTACAAAAGGGACAATTAAATTTTTATGGCTTACTATTTGGTATTTCCTATAGTGTATTTTTGTCAATTTCCAAACTTGACTATAAGAAAGAGGGTGAACTATGAAATAGATCCAGTTAACTTCTGGTATCAGGCATTGTGGAGACACAAGACTTCTCCGTATTTTTATGAAGTTTAAAATGATTTTGTCTCAGTGTTCAAAGGACCGTTGTTTGGTAAAAATACACCCAAGATAACAAATTATTGGATAAAAAGGGAACGATAGAAAATATGGAAAGTCATAGTGCCATCAGGATTTTTTTTTCCAAAGAAAATCCCTCTTTTCTTCCATACCATGTATATGAAATTTTTTATTATTATAGAAGTGGCAAGGAAATACAACTTTTGGTTACATTTTTTCCATGAAAAAAGGAAAAAAACAATTCATCCCCTTGCCGTGGAAGATTGGAGATTTCATTTTCAAGAACATAAATAAAATTTGCGAGTTTGCAATCCATTTTAATAATGTAAGCTTAAAATAGTCCCCGAGGTGTAGGACAGTCGGTGATGGAGTGTGTTGTTAAGGCACTTTGTGATGTTAAAGTCACTGGTTCAAAACCTGCGGGGACAAAAAATCCATCCATGTTAAGGGTTGGTGTGGCTTAGGCCAGGTGCGATCCCCGGGTGATTTTGACAGCTTAGATGCCCCTGAGTCATGGTTTCTCAGCCACAGGTTAGTCCCACAAGTCACAGAAAAAATAATGTAAGCTTAAAATATGTTGAAAAGATCAAGGGCTTTGAACCTAACACGATTTTTGTGGAACACATGCTTTCGGTAGGATTCAATAACTCGCTCATTCAGATTGCCTTGAACGAAGAAGAAGAAGGTAACAACCAAAGTACCCCTATAAACGAGGTTGGTGAACTAGAAACATTACTAAGCACTAATGAGTTGTATAAGAAAAAAGGAAAAGGTCCCAGTGAAAGTATTGCCCAGTCTCCAATTGTTTCTCCAAAAACTACCACTTCCTAGAGAAATTCTCCAATGACTCACCCAATTAGAAATATTGCCAACAATAGTTCAAGCGGTGGAGGAGAGAAGAATCCCACCTCTAGGAAAATTGAGAATTCACATAAGTTTCCTGTAAGAAAGAAAATAAAAAGTTTGATACAAGAAGAAGAGGAAAACCTCATAGAAAATAACATCCAAAATATTTTGTGTGGATGACATGGAGCTGGAGGAAGATATTGAGAAAATATTTCCCGCAATGGAACATCCAAAAATTGTAACTCAACAAAATGTTTTATTGGAAATTGTTGCAAATGAGATTTTTAGTGAAGAGGAATCCTTCACTTTTCAAAGTTCTATTTTTGATAATGAGTCGAAAAAATTGATTGTGGAAAGAGGTGATCAGAAAAATATCGCTCAGAGGTTGAACTGAAAGACATGCGGTTATTCCAAATCTCTAAAATTCACAAAGAAAACAATGACACTCTTGATGATTCCATTAATGGGTTGGAGGCCGCGAATTCCAAGCTAAAAGAAAGGATCAAAGAATTGGAGGATGCCTTAATGCCTCTTCTAATCCTGGCTAGTCCTTCGTTAGTGGTCAAACCAACCACACCTGCTATTAAGTTGAAGGGATATTCAATCCTACTCACAACATTCATGAGTTATGTAGAAAAAATATTAAGAAGAGAATGTCACTAATAATAGAGGCATGGGAGGTTTCGAAAAATATTGTTTTTTTGTCTCAAGGGCACATGGCTTCCATGAATATCTTCATGCTGATATAAAGAACAAAGAAGGTTTCTACACTAATTTTGTATTACCATTTGGAATCAAATTCTCTAACATGACGGAAAAAAAGAAGAAGAGAAGAGGATCTGCCTTCCCCAAGTTGAATAAAACAACTAATGCTTGCTGGAAGGAAAGGATTTAAAATTCGAATAACCTTGTTCAAGCATGCAGCGAAGCCATACTAAAAACAGAAGAATTGTTTAAGAGACTCATGGAGATATACCTAGCAGGAGGTACTAACGAAATACAAGACCCTACAATAATTCTCAACTCATTTTTTTCTAACAAAGCAACAATTTGACAAAAAAGTTGAGATATTTAAAGGGTTATCGGTTGAAAATTTTTATGGCATACTCGAATATAATGAAGATGAAATAGAAAATTGGCTAGTTGAATATTCCATGAAAAATCAAGATATTGAGGAAGAAATACATGGTATTTCTATTGACTTAAGAGACTTGGAAGGTGGGTTATTTAACATTTAAATTTGGCATGAAATAAATGTCACACGAATGAAAAGTTATATTGCAGATTGGTTCAGCAAGGCAATCGACAAATTAACCAAAGAAGGGAAAGAAATGGTTGAGGTAGTTCCTGTAACTATCAATGAAGACAATAAAATGACAGCACAAATCAAGTGAAGACATGAGAGACCATCATAGTAAGTTCACACTGATCACATTATGTTTTCTTTTTCAGTTTTTCACCCAGTTACTCTGGTTCTTTGACTAGAATGGTTTAACCCAAATTTGATAACTTCTCCCTCTCTTCTTTCCAGGTCTTGTTACTCTACACCGCCCACCATTATCCTTCTACAACTTACTTCTTGTTCATATTTTCTTTATGGTCTGTAGGATTCCCAATCCCAGTCCTAAGGACAAACATATTTAAATATCAAAGCATTGTAACACACTATATATTCTTTCAGAAATCCCAAGAGAACTATTTCAGGATCAGTTTTGACTGTACTTTGTAACTATGAGTTTTGAGTATAAAGTATTTGATATTGATCTCTCATTAGCTTTATTTGAACTCCCCATGTTTTACTATATTAAAGTTCTCTTATGCATGCATACCATCTTCTTTTATTTTATGTGATCAAAAATATTTAGTTTAACTATGATGGATGTGAGGAAACTTTTTCTATCTCTTTCAAATGTATCAAGTGTGTGGTTCCTGTTCATTTCTCAGGAACTCTCTTAAAAAAAAAAAAAAAAAAAATCTTTTGTGTTATTGTTTCTTGCAATCTTTATATTTCTTTGATTATCGTGACGAAATTCTACAAAGTCCCATATTCTAAAAATATAGATTCCCAAGAAAATATTAAAATAAAGAGTAGTGCCACCTCTATAAAAATGTAGGGGGATTTTTATCCCCATGAGTTTGTCATTTCAGTCCTAACGGATTCAAGTGTCAACAGTAGCGAAGGAAAATGGTTCGGAAGACAACTTAGGATCCCGAACAGATTCAAGGTCCACAAATATCTATAGTCAAATGAGGTCAGTAAAATCCCAAGAATGACTCTAAAAAATGATCCCCACTATGCTTGGACTAGATTTGGAGGGGTTATCTCCTCTACCTTTCCTAACACGACCTCATGCTTATCTCTTGTGTTAGAGGGGGGTCTCGACTGACTTTTATGACAGTGGACTTTTACACTCCCTATCTCAGACTATTAAGTTTATTTAAGTGGCCTTGAAGAGTTTCCTCTCCACACCTAATTGAAGGCCCTAAAGCCTAATCTAATTGGTGTACCCTATAAATGAAAAAGTATACATGATTTTAACATTAAGAGTTAATTTTAGTGGCTTGATTACTCAGGGGTACGATAGTGAAACTCATGGTATTCTTTGAGATATGAAAGAGAAGAGTTAAATGAGATTTTAGAACATTGTGCTTTAAAATTAAATGAAAGAAAACTACGTCCTACAAGTGAATATTTGTCTCTTTTAACTTTCATGGTGCAAACTTTTCAAAATGAAAACCAAGATCCTACTATGCAATCCATCCTACAATGTTTTTTCGTTCCAAATGCAATGAAACTACTTAAAATTTCAAGGAAGAAGATAAGAATGAGCATTGGGTTGATAACTCTTTTCTTTAATAAAAAACAAACTAAGAGAGAAGGATGAAAAACCAGAGACTGACTTAGGTCCTAAATCATTGTCAGAGAGCGGGGATTCACCATAATACAAAGGAGAACCTAAATCTTAACAGTAGACCTTCAACCTTGACAAAAGACATAGAGAGACAAAGGAAACTAAACAAAAGATATTTATTTACAACTTCATAGACAATTTTATACTTAAAACTCTCTCAATGAAAATTAACAGAGGTCTCTGGTACTCAGGAGGACCTGAGAGACCAAATGTTTCCTGGAAGAAAAAGAAAAGTTTTTGAAAAACTCTTCAAAAGAATAGCTACACATGTTGTACATATACAGACTGCAGATGTATGCATTCTGGGCTAATGCAGGGTGCATATGTATGTGTGTTGGGTATATAACATGGAACGTGTACTATTGAACCAACTCAAAAAAAAGAGATAAATTTCAGAGTGATCATCCAGATCAGGAAAACTGGAAACACCTGGAAGGTGACCATAGAGTCTTACAGACTCAGAAAACATAGGAAATAAAATGAAATCAAACCAAAAGAATCTCCTAACAAGACCCTATAGAGACTCCCTAATGGAGTTTCCAATTCTGTTATGGGGAAAATCCCCCTAATTTGGGTCTAGCGACTAGGTAGAGCCTTGACACCTTAAAATATAGAAGTGATTCTATTTTACCCAAATCCAACAAGACCTAATGATAATTAAGGGAAAGGAGAGAAGATAGAAATGTGTACCTTAAGTCCTTTCGTCTATCGTAGATCCCTTCTTGTTGTTGTTCGTTCCAAAATTGTAGGCCTCCTCCCAAAGATGGTCTGAAACAACTTAACCGAACAAACTATAACAACATATGCATAACTACCAATATCATATAAAGGGTTAGATATTCATGCAAAACATTCATAATCATAAATAGAAAGACATAAAGATATGGGACAAGAAGTTTCTCTTTTATTGATAACAATATTGGAAGTTACAACCTCAATCTTGTCGACACCATTCCATGAACCTTGCCTGGGTTCCTCTACTTTGACTCCAAGTGCACTATTCTGAATATGCTATCCTCACAACCAACATGCCAATATAGGGTAAAATGATGGATTGTATAAGGAGGATCATTGGAAGGGAATGCTTAGGATGAAACTCAAAGCAGGATGCAAAAGGATTGGAATGCAAGGGAGAAAATTTGGAAGAGTTCACTTTCCTCTTCTTTCATATATCTAAATGAATCCCCTAGGGCCCCTTTTATATGGAGAAAAGATGGTTAATTGGTTGTCATAAGGGATACGAGAGGTAGGATGGTTTTGCAACCTAACATAGCCCATAAACTATGCCTGAAAGCACAAAACGTTTTAATTTTTTCAACTTTATAGAGTATACACGGGTTGTGTGGCATGCAACTAACGTATGTACGCACGTTGCATATGTAGAAGGGTGCATACACCATGCAAATAGTTTTTTTTTTAAGAGAAACCTTAGCAAATGTGGTTGGAAAAGGTGTAAATTAATAGGCCAATGTCATAAATCCATGATAGTGGCATTTTGAGCTATAATAGATATTTTCTACCATCACCATTGGATATTGTGTATAAAAAACCAAATGTAGGGATAGTATCTTCATCAAGTGATGCACCAAAGGTAGAAAACAACATATTAATGATAGATAAAATACACTTAGAGGTTCTTAAGAAATTGAAAAAGTCTCATGAGAAATACAAGGCTAGACATGATGGACATAAGATTAAGAGTACCTTTCTAGTAAGAGATAGAATATGGTTCCACCTTAATAATGAAAGGCTGTGGGACCTATAAATAATATCAAGGCCTAGATATATGGACATTTCAAAATATTGGTGAAGGTAGGAAACAATGCCTACATATTCAATAATCAATATCATATGCACATTTCCTATATTGGAAATTTACAAAACTTGAAACTCTATGAGTCATTAATGCTCAGTGACAACAAAAAGGGACAAGTCTTAGCTTCCTTAGAATATTTGGCACTAGATCTATATGAATAATTATGACATGACATAGTTTGATAGAAGAAGATTACAATGATGTTATGGCTCAAGAAGAACTTTGGAAAGTGGGGTTGAATGGTCAATTACCACCCAAGCCCAAATGGTAGTGGAAAGAGAAAGATGAAGAATTGTTTCCTTGACTTGTTCAAAACAAAATCTTTTGGAGACCAAAATCCTCCCAAAATGAGGAGATATAGTTGAAAATAGATCTACCCATTTACCATATGACTTCATACATGACTTCATGTATGATTTAAGGATTGGAATACTATAGTGGGATTATTTTTTGGCTATTTGGGTTACAAACTAAAACCACACTAATAGACCAAAACAATAAATCCTTTATTTAAGGACCAAATACGTGTAATTCTAAAGTTTAAAATTCCAATGACTTAAGTCATAGGCTATTTTTTTATATTAAATGGACCCATAGATTTCTAATGATACTTTATTTTTCTAAAATGGAATTCATATGCAAATGTTATCTCTTCGAAAGGTATTCAATGGCATGATAGCTTTCAAATGGTGCCTTGTTTTTCCAAAATTAAGTTTCTATGCAAAAACTACATCTCCGAGAAGGTAGAGGTCCAAATATTTTCCATATGTCTAGGAGTGGACCAAGTCACATAACCATAATTATAATATGGGAACTTATTGATATGTGGGAATTCACTGGAAACTAGGGATAATTTTAAGGATGGAAATTTATACTAAAATGTACAAACCTCGGCTAATCTTACCATTCCTTAATATGCAAAATGTAAAATACTTGGCCACAATTTTGTAAAAAATTTCTAATGATTTTATATAGTTTCTATAAAATTTTAGCAAATTTAAAGATAAACTAATTTTATTTTATGGAATTTAGGTGAATCATTTTTAAAAAAATGGAAATTGTTTTTTTTTTTTTTTTGAAAAATCTCTAGAAAATTAGTCCATTTACAAAATTTACAAAATTTAACTGCTAATTTTTTCTCTGCTAAAAACCTCCAAAAATATTTTTTCTCTGCATTAACAAACCATTAACAAACCAAAAGCACAGAGCTTGCATCCTCCGTCGTCACCTCCCTCTCTCACTCGAACCACCCTTGATCGCTCGCCCTGTAAGGATCTTACACCCGCACTCGGAGAAGGTTCCAAAACAAACGACCCCTTAAACGTCGCCTCGGCCCCAAACGCCGCCACAGAACATCCAACGCCACCAAAAAAAGTTCACACATCCACACGATGCAATGACAACTCTCACTGAGCACGAATCCTCCGTCGCCACCAAGGCCAGGGATGCGGCTGAAGTAGGTTACAACTTATGATCCCATGCATGACCTCCTTACATAAATATTAAATATTGAACCACACATGCTATAATTGTATTTTCTCATTAATTAAATAGTTAACTTCACACCGATAGCCATACTCTTCGTTGAACACGTCAAATATCGAGTTTCAAATCTAATAAAAAAATGTCGTAGGTCAGTATATGTGTTACCAAAAACAATCCAAGTTGAAATAAATATAACGTTAGGATTTTTTTTTTTAATGTGGCCCATAAGATGTCATTGTGTTAAGGTTTACCATTGTATTCAGCCATAGGAATCTCGGGCTAGTAGTTTAGCGGAATTTGAATAAACGTGGTGTAATTATAGTTTTTTGGTTGAATGTGAATAATTGCATTGCATCCAGAGGAATGAAACCATCTATACCAAACTTCCTTCTTATATGAAATATTGAAAGACGTATGAATTGAGATTTTAATGACCAATGCTCATCATTTATGAATTACACACGTGTGGATTACATAGGCATTTCACACATCTATGGAAGAAGCTTTATGCATTGCACACATCCATGAAGGAATATTTGAGAGTCAACATGGAAAACTTAACAGACAAACATGAATAAATCTCCTATAGAAAGACAGACAAATAAAATACATTAATTACAAGTTTAATTAATATATTTATGGACGGAATCCTCATCTTTTGTAACGTATTAGGACTCTTTTCGAACTATGAACTTGCAATGTTGTAACAAATTTTTATTTTTACGTGGAAAGGCGTACACCTATTGACAATGGGCATAATTAATGATCTTTTAACCTTATTTAATCTTAAACCCTAATCGGATGGCTATGCATTGAAGATGCTGGCATATTCTTAGTCGTCCTCCAAAATCAATGGATCAAATCTATTGTTCATAACCTTCTTGCATTTATCAAGGCATCCATTAACATGTTTACTTTTTAACATTACCTAATCACATTAAACAATCATTGTAAAGATATGTAATTGCCACGTTCCATTTATCAACCTAATACAGCGAAACGTTTCATATTACCACAGACAGATTACCACAAACGTTTTATATTGGAAGCACGTGTTCTCAGTATATTGGGGACACACATTCTCAGCCGCTACCTTTCAACGTTCTCAGCCGCAAGTTAGCAGTTGTGCTAGTTATATTGTCAAATAGGATGAAAGTCTCTATATTTTCCAAGTTCAGGAGTCGACTATGGCGTGGCGGTATCATTCTCTGGATATTTTAAAAGTTTTCATTTGGAAAGCCATTCCAGCCATCTGTTTACATCACAAGGATATAATACTTGTGGTTAGCTTATTATTGGAGTAATTCCGATTTGCTCTGGGTGGATGCAACATGACGCTCTCTTTCAGCGAACCATAAATTAGTTCCTTGGAAAAGTTGTTACTAATTGTCCTCCTCTTTCCACGGATGTCATTTTGTTAGAGGCTAAAACCATCGATAATGGAATATTTGAGGAAAGAATTAGTAGTGAAAGGTGTGGGACTACTCGGCTTCCTTAGCTAAGTGTGTGCAGAATGGCAGCGGTATTATTAGGGTCAAGATGGTAATCTCCAGATTTCATATAGTTCTATGAAAGATAAATTATCGTTGCCTCAGCTTCAATGTTAACAATAAATGGATTAAATAGTGAATTTTATAAAAACTTTAGGAAACTGTGTGAAAATCATACCAAAATGTACGAGTTAATATAACAAAACACACTCACTAGGAAGTTGAAGGGTGTTTACGGCGAGGAGAAAGCTATAGTCCCTAGCAGGAGGCCATGACTAATAAGGAATACGTTTTTGTGTGGTTTTGGATTTTTAAAGCATGCAACGTGTGGATTGAGTGTGTATGGGGTGCCAAAACATAGTGGCATCCATTTAATTTAATATAATCATTATTCTCTTGGTCCCCTTTTAATTTAATATAATCATTATTCTCTTGATCCCCTTTTTTCTCCCTTCTTTGATATATATTATGTTTATATATTTGTTTAATTGTTATGTTTATATTTATATAGATTCTTAAGAAATAATAAAGTCTATAAGGGAGAATCTAAGTTTCATTGTGACAAGTGTTTTTTTTATGGTCAATATAGATACTATTACAACATGATAGGTAATCTTTACGGATAGGTTTATTTATGAATATCCAGAGAAAGAAATTGGTATCTATGAAGGAATGCTAATGAACATTTTCAAATATCTAGGGGAGGTTTGGGTTATCTTTGGCATGGAGAGATACTAACATAATTTAGATCATCGATAGGTGAGATTATGCGAGATTCATTTACATACGAAAATATCATGTTGAAGAGGTCATTGGATAATGTCAAGATTGAGGTCACATGGAATGTGAAGTTCCTCACACTTATTGGGAATGGGAAGGTTTTTTTTGTTCTGTTCAATATATTGAACATAACAACTAGTGAGATGTCAATGTTGGGAGTGTCAAGGTTGATATTCACTACACAGAATGAATTAGCCTCCAAGTTTTTCACAAGCATGCTAGAGTTTGACTCGGATGGTTATAAAGTGACAAAGCTTGGAATTATCCAGACTAGCATTTTAAGGGGTTTTGTCATTAGAGATGTTGAGGATAAGAACTACCACCCATCTACTATTGTTTCTCTGACAATGACATGTTTTTCTACATATGAGGCTTTGTTATAAATTAATGATAATGATGTGTCAATGAATACTAACCATGTTTTTGATGAAATAATTACATGATAGTTGTTTTTATTTTCACTTTGTTTTGGCATTGGAGGTTAGAAGTATAGAAGTGAAACTAAAGATCCTTGGAAAGTGTTTAATAGAATGAAAATATTCAACTCTTATCTTGGCATTGTGATTATGTGGAGGAGTGGTGGGCACTAGGGTGCCTTCAACTTCAAAAACTACATCCTTTTGGGATGTGATAAAAACAAACTCAAATTTTCTAAATGATTCAAATCCTTATCCTATTTGTAATGCATATATCATGGAGCATGAAGATCATGTGTTAATTGTTGATATTACATTGCTATAGGTATTTCATCTACATTCAATATTTAAGAAATATGTGATGTGTGTACAAGATAATTATTTTCTCTCGTGATGCATCAGTGGCAATGAAAACATGGAAAAATAACAATATATTATCTTGGAGTGTTGATTTGAGGTACTTTCACAACGGATTTGAACAGGGTGCAAGAAGAGGAAATGTAGGAAATTGAATTTGATTTCCAAATATATATTTTTTATTTATAGAATTTGTGTATGACGATGTAAAATTTTAGTTTTTCTAACAGTGGTATGTTATTTTTCAAGAAAAACATAACGCATATTTTTCTGATAGTGCAGGTGTTGAGTACCTTAATGATGGAATTTATGTAAAAAATTTGAAGAATTGTAGAGAACTCATTGTTCTAGAGCAACGATATTTAATATATATATATATAATGTTAATTTTTATAACCTTTTTTATAAATTATGAAAGTCATTGTATCCTTAAAATTACAAGGCCTTACATTAGTGCAGGGTATGGGGGTCTTAATATTACCAATTTTTTTTAAGAGTGTACATATTAGTCTATACTAGTGCAACATATAACTTATTTTAAAAATGGCTAAGGATAAAATAGTTTTGTATTTTAAAATTATGATATACTTGAAGGAAAAAATATATTAAAAATAGTAAACAATATTGATGTTTTTTTAAATTATATATTTGGAATCTACATAGTAAAATCTATATGTGTCAGTAATTTCATCAATGAAGGATTTGTGTACCCTTTAGAATTTTTTTGTCGAAAATATAGTTATTGAGGGGTATTAAAAAAAATGGAGGTTTTAATGTATTTGTATCCCAATCAACCAAGTTTATCACATGAAACCTAAATCCAAGGAAACCAAATCAACAAACATGTATGCTAGTGTTTTCACTCGTACCTATAAAAAAATTGAAATGAAAATGTTGTGCACACATTCAAGATTTTGTGTGCATTCTAGGACCACTCACACACCCTTTTTCAATCAGCATTCATAAGGTATGTTTAAGAATAATGTGCCAAAGAAATATTGTAGGCATCTACGACCATCAACAATAGGTTGACCCACCACAAAGGACCTTTCAAGAGTATCCTTGGTCTCCTGATGGGAATAATAAGTGTTATCGGTTTTTGAACATTGAGTGTGAGTCTCTAGGACTTAGATATGGTAAGGCAAAAAAAACCCAAGAGTTATCCCCTAAAGGAATATTATAGGATTCTAAGGAAAATAATGACATTTTAAATGGATATAAATGGCCTAACGAGGGAATCTTTTGCCTCTAACCAGGTATATAGTTATTTATATCATTTTTTACCACTAGGTATGGGTCTTTGGGCCTTGGACATGGCTAGGGGAGGAAACATGAAAATTAGGTCCTAAAGGAATATTTTTTCTATCTAGGACTAGGAAGTATTTCTTGAATAACAATACATGACCTATTGATATTATTATTGACCTATTGTTATGGATGAAATGGTGCCACTACAACTTCCCCTTCATACCACCTCACCCTCCCCCTTGTCTTTTTCCTTCTATCCTTCATTCCCACCACTCCCCCTCCCCTACCCATCTACCCTTCACCTATTCTCACCTCCCCTCCTTTTCCCACCCCACCCCCTCATGCACACCTCTCTTGGCCTCAACTAACTAACTCTCTTCTCCCCCATATCCCCTTGCCTCCCATGCCCATCCACATTCCCTCTCTTATCACCTCCTTGCCCAATGCTCCAATGGATTTTCCCTCATTCCCTTCATTCCCATCACTCCCCCTCCCCTACCCATCAACCATTGTCCTCTTCTCACCTCACTATTCAACCACATACCCCCTTCCCCTCTAGACATCCCTCTCCCCTCCATCTTCATATTTCTACCCCCTCCCCCTTGGGCCATCCCTCCTTTCATTTTTAAATACTTCACCTATTCTCACCTCCTCCTCCTTTTCCCCTCTCATCCCACACCCCCATGCCTTCCTCTCCTAGTATCACCTATCTCCCTCTCTTCTCTAGCTCTCCATTATCTTCTCTCCTCGTCTACCTCTATATTTCCTCTCCCTCTCCCTTGGATCTTCCCTCCTTTCCTTCATACCCACTACTACACCTTCCCTATCCATATACACATTACCTCTTCTCACCTCCTCCCATTTTTCCCGTATTTCCCTACCACATCCCCCTTTCCCCTCCATTACATCAAGCCCTATCCCCTCTACCATTTTTTCCCTATCTCTACTCAAACCCTAGCCTCATCTACGCTTGGGCCCCTACCTATTCTCTATTGCTCTCTCCATTTGTGCCTAAACATCCATAGTGATTACCTATGGAGGGTATCCTTGGCCTCTAATAAATGTGTTAGTTCCCTCACAAGTTTTGTTCATTAGGTATGGGTATTGTTATCCCCTAGCATAGGGATAACTAAAGAGATATGTCTCGAGGCCCAAAGGTCCTAGAAATGGTGTATCGAGAGCCATATCGACTTGAGCTTAGCCCTGGAGGGTCCATCCTTTTCTTATTTAGGGCCTCCACCTTATCAGCAACAACAACGTCCATCCCATCATCTTGGTCATTCAACAAAAATGGGTCTTGATCCATGAAGTAATGAGTCTGGGTATCATGGTATGTGTCACTTTGATTCTAAAAACATTTGAATATGTGAATTTAGTTCTTTTACTTCTAACATGTGCTTGGACCTTATGCCTTTCCACTTGACCACACCTGGGGGGAATCATAGGATGCCCTAGTAATATGGTTCTCATAAGGTTTGATTTTTCACTGGGGGGGTTCATGAAAGGTCATTATCTGTCCCACCATACTTACCACTTTTCATTTTTTTTTTCTCATCCATCCCATACACTCATCTGGGCATTGGGTTTTCCAAGCAAGCAAAGGGTTTTACTATATCTTGTGGGAAGAAGCGGCTAAAGGGATAGAGTGTAAAAGTAGCTTGAAAAATATAAAATCCAAAAGAATGAAACCTTCATATGCTTCACCCAGGGATCCCCGAGAAAGCAATAAAAGGCTTCTCAACAAGAAACAGAGGGACTAGTAAAAAATAATAAATCAAGACCTAGTTGGAGGATAAAGGGTCTCATCACAAGCCAACCTATTAGGTCCATGGGCATGGAGTGGTATGACACTACCATTCAGATGGTCACCATGCTAGGGTAGTGGCTCTTGGTGGCATATCCAAGAGAAAGGGGGTCTCATCACGAGCCAACCTTCTGATTTTCCAGAACTGCTTGTGGGTAACATTGTCGCCACTGGTCACCACACCACATAAATGTCCCCTAACTAGTCTCTTGAAATAAAAATAAATAAGAGTAAAATATAAAAGGCATAAATGGGCTTAGAAACATTTGCATCCATGACAAGGTGCAACTTACCCTCTTCAGAGGCACCCACATGTAGGCCATAATTTTCCCTATTATCACTACACTCATTACCCAGACATCCCTTAACACCTCATACACTTACATGGCATGGATTGGTCCTCACCCGAAAAAATTCCACATCCAATGAGCACTAGCCCAATAGGACATCCTAGCGTTCCCTCTAAACCTAGCTTGTAGAATAGCATAACGTCTTTGAGCACTTGTCTTGGAAAGGGGGTTTCATGCACATGTTTAAATAACTTGATGATTAGAAGTGTGTTGGCCCTTGACCAAGTTTTGAGGAACACTTGGTCATATTTGATCGTTTTTAGACTTCGACAGTCTGTCAAAGATGGAGCGCCAGGCGAAGCAGAGATCACGGGAACTTGGCCCACTTTTGGGACCCTTTTTAGGGTTTTGGGTTAATGTAATGGGAAAGGGATGTCGGCCCATGGGTTTAACCATGTTTTAGGCATATTTTGTAAAGTATAAGTAGCTAAGCAATGTGAGAGAGAGGAAGAAGATAAGCTAAGTGCTAGTAAAGGCTTTGTGTATATTATGTGACCGACTTGCAGAGCTGAGTGCAAGTGTTGTAAGTGTTGAGTGCACAGATTGTAAGAAGGCTCTATGCTAGATCTACTTGGGGAAGGAGGATCTAGTGAGGTGCGCACATATCTCCTATTCTATGCAGAGTACAAGTGTGAGATCTTTGCTGTAACTTGATTGAAAAAATCTAATAAAGAAGAAGAAGACTTTGTGGATGTAGCCCCAGGGTGGGGGTGCACCACGATAACTTTGTGTGTTATGCTTGGTTCTTCGACCTAATGTGTTGGTTTCTTTCCACGTGTTATGATTTGATATGATTATGATATGTTCTTTGCTATGATACTCTTAGATAGATCCACTTTTCTTTGTGCTTCTTAGATGTATGGGTGTAGATCTGACATATATGGAAGTGTTGAGTGCTAAACCTATTTTGTTGTTGCTAAGTGATAACTTAACCTAGATCCGAGTGAATGTTGTGGTGCTCTGTCCCATCTACGGATTACCTTGAGGGTTAAATACTGATGAACGATCTTTGCTAAAGTACTTGTTAAGAGTAAGAATCACAGATCTGTGTCCCAGCTAAGGTTGCAGACACCTGAGTCTTGCAACCACCTCTGCCTCTACCTCGGGTGAGACTTCATATGCTTCGCAGGTGTTGCTGAAAGGGTCGGTAGTTAGGGTTTTGTTGGTGTGTTGTTGAAGCGTTGAACCCTGGGTCTACCCCTATGCCAACAAATGGTTTCGTTGTCGGGACCTGAAACTTTGATTGCTGGGAATTGAGGAAGAAGAAACTTTGTGAAAAAGGAAGCTCTGTGCGTAGATCTGTCGCCCTGGTGCGCATCTTTTTACTCGACCTGTGAAGCTTTGTGCCAGGAATAAGGTCAGTTTTGAAGAAAGGAAGATCATATCTGAAGAAAATAAGCGAGATCTGAACACTCTGTGCTCTAAGAAAAGTAAAAGTGGAAATTTCTAAAAGAAAGAAGTCAAATCTATAGAAAAGAGGTAAGATTTGTAAGCTATGTGCTCTAATAAAGGTAAGAATAGTCAAAGTTCTTAGATCTGGAAGCTTTGTGCTTTGTAGAAGTAAGATAAGTGAAATTTTTTGTTTCTAGAGCATGGATCTAGGTATGTTTGATAGATTTTGTCCTAGCTTAAAAACTAGGGAATTAATAAATGAAAGGAAGTTTGATATGAATAGATCTGATAAATATAATAATAGATATGTTATACCTATGTATTGAAATAATATCTGGACTAACAAGTGGATGCAGGATCCTAGAAAGAAGTTTTTGCAGGCTATCCACTATGATCCTAGTGCACAGTACAAGAAGAGTTGGGGATCATTGAAGAGAAAGAGAGGATTAACTCTTTGTTACAGTTGCAGAAGACCAGGACATCTTGCTAAAGAATTCCCTAGGAGAAAACCTAGTTGTCTCTGTTGCAAAGCTTTGGACCATGACGTATTGGATTTCCCTAGAATGATCTCTAAGTTGGAAAGGCTAAATATAAATCAAGAAGACCAGAAGGCAGATCCAGAAAAGGAAGAAACCCAACAAGAATCAGAGAAAATATTAATACGGATAAAAGAAACCCTAAAGGAATATAAAGATGTTCGATTACCAGAGATCTTCAAAGAAAAGGAGCAAGTCAAAGAAAGAATAGGGGACTTCAACATTGACTGTATTCTTGATGAAGAAACAAAAGTGAACATTATGCCAAAAAGAACTTGGGAAGCTATAGGAAAGCTTGCCTTGATCCCTTCCCGAGGAGGAACAAGTTTATTCAGAGGAAATCTAGTAAACCTATGTGGAAGGCTCTCCCAGATACCTATGACTATCAATGGAACTTCAACAGAGGAATACTCTGAAATTATTAAATTTATTGAAGACAATGCCCTGTTTACCATGCTCATAGGAAAACCTTGGATTGATAGAGAAAAAGCCAAACGAAAAGAGGAAGAAGAAGTTTTGGAACAAAAAAAGCAAGAGTTAAAAGACTTTATGACTAGAAGGGTCACGCACTTGATTGTAGAACAGAAGAGCCAATCATAGATATTTAATACTAGCAACCCTGATGTCGAGGCTAAGAGAACACTAGAGGATCCACAAAATATTGAGTTACCTATTTTTGATACAGAAGAAGTATTACCCAGAAACCCCAGGAAAGAATTTCAATAGCACGAAGCAACTAAGACCACTGAAGGTAAGCATCAGAATGGTAAAAGAATCACTGAGACAAAGCTCACTGGGAAGAAGGCTATAAAGTTAAGAAAGAAAAAGGGATAATACTGTAAGGTTACAAGAGGTTCTAGAGGATACTTCGTAGAAAGAAAAATTGCAGAATTGGAGCTTCGTCAAGATATCAGAACAACGACATAGAGTACTTTTCCATGACGAAGAAATATAGCCACTGGGGCCGATATATCTGTTCGACTTCCACTTCGAATGGGAAAGAAAGCAACAAAGGTTTGTCATCCAACCATTGAAAAATTCCATAACGGGTCGAACAAGAGTTAATGAAGGATCATACCCATTGCAAGCAGACCATTGCTAAGTTTCCCTAATTAATCCATCGCGCCACGCACCGAGAATACTTTTTGCTAAGTGAGAATTTAAGCATGAAACCTGAGATTAATTCACCTTGAGATCATTGCATTGTTCCCATATTATTCACTGTAGTCCCTGAATTCCTTTCGCACTCGAGCTAGTTGACCCAAGTTTGTATGTCGGACGAGCTCAGCGTTGTTGAGAAAGAAGTTGAAGAAGTTTTAATTGAATTAATGACTGAGAGAGTCATGTCGGAGTGAGGAGTGTCTATAGGTGTATAGGCATCATCCTCAGGAGAATTTCCAGCTTCCCCCTCCACTGCTCGAGCAGGACCATCCCAACCACCTTTGGAAAGATGATCTAAGCTCGAAAATGACTTCAACACTGTGAAGATGATCCCAAGTATCTTGCCTAGATATATCCCACCACTAAGCGGCATAGTGAATCGAGACACTGTACCCAGAGACTTTGACTATGCTTTGGTCACTACGTACCTCCCAAAAGGGGTGCACGCAATTCGTGCTGACCAGGATAAGCTCACAACGCTGAAATTTAGTGATTTTAACCTTGGAGATCACAAAGTTTACAGTATGCTAGCCCCGCACAAGTACTTAACTATCACAAAAGGGAGGAACTTGAATATTGTCCCTCAGCAATGGACACATAACCTCGCATAATCAACCCTCCTCAATGTAATGAAGATTCCACATTTTGGGAGGCATCAGGAAGTGAATGCATGTGTCAGATTGTTGTTGTCCTGCTACCATGGAGGATACTTATGGTTGGATCACCACATCATGGTGGATCCTGGGCTAAGCATGCAGGGCCCTGGCCCGCAGGAGTTTTACCCTGGAAAGACAGCAAATCACGTTCTAACCCAGCAAATAAAAGACACATATGGTGATGTAGAGAAGGGCAGGCAAGGCTACAAGGTAGCCTCCATCAAGAATGCAGCAGTGTGCCTTGGTTTCCAGATGATCACAGGGAATTTAGTCTATAAGAACAGACCCACACAGGTGACTAGATTTGTAGTTGACCTTGCAGGGAAGTGTGTGGAGGGACTACAAATTAACTGGGTGAAGAACCTTATAAATCACCTCGATCTTGACTGCAGAGAAGAACAATACCAAGGGTATGAGTTCCACTTTAGTTGGTTTCTCATACTCATCATTTTCATCACCTGAGAGCTACCAATAGGTGCCACTTTTCCGGAGATCGAACCACTGGCCATGAAGTTCTGTATGCTGTGGTATGCCAATGACATGAACAAGTAGCGGCAGTCCAATGCCGTCATCCATGCTTATTACAACCAATTAAAGAATGCAATCCAGTCTGCACCATGCCTTACACCAAACACACTTCATAGGTTTAGACATTTGATCAAATTCAGCGCGGACCGCCACTTCACCTATATCACAGCGCGCGCGGATGAGCAAAAACAACAACTCTAGTCGTATTACAAGTTGACAGAAGAAGACTTGGAGAATATTACCAAGGCATGGTCGATGGACCTCCTTGTTCCAATGGACCCCGCAAAAATATCCGATGTGGAAAGCCCTGAAGCTATACTGGATACACCTGGACCAAGAAAGACTAAGAAGGATGATGAAGTTCAAGATGTCCATAGTACATCCATGAAGACTACTTCAATCTCACCTATGCAGGGAGGTGATGGTGAAGAACTAGGTGGCACGGAGGTTGAGAAAAACAAAGGCGAGGTTACTCCGCCTAGAGAGGAGGAGGATCCCTCTAAGAAAAGGAAGGTCACCCCACCAAATTCCTCATCCCGGAAGAAAACTAAGGCCACCCGGACTACATTTAAGACTACCCTCACACAGGACGACTTCGACTTCTTGATCGCTGCACTGAATGATTCCTCACTAGAGATCGCAGAAAGGCAAGAAGCGAAGCATGAGGAGATATTCAACCAACTCAAGGGTGAACTTCAAAAAGTGTAGCAGACACTCCAATCTAGTCGAGACATTTCTACTATTCCCCTGACGACGGGAACAATAGGAACAAGTGATGAGCCCACTCAATTACACCAGATCGTCGAGAAAGTCGAAGCTTGCCTTCGACAAGCTCAAGAAGAGACAGTGCAAGCCACCCAGGCTTTGGCACAAGTACAAAGTGAACTTATAGTACAACAGAGGAAGGAAGAACATGAACAACTTGCCTTACAAGCGAAGTGGGAGGAGGAGAAAGCACAGTTACAGTAGAGCAAGGACCAATTGCTAGCAGAGAAACTTGACGCGCAGGAATGAGTTCACAAATCACTTTGCTTTGTGACGATCATTGAAGTGAAGAGTGAAGAACATTTCCCACAGTAGGTGAGACAACTTGAAGAAGTAATCCAACAACTTCAACAACGCATCACAAATATGGAGCTTTGTACCGTGCCCGAGACTCCCCAAGAAGTCAGAGATCTAAGGGAGGCAACTGCCCATAGCGTAGTTGACAAGTTAAAAACATTGTCTTTGGAATGTAAGAAGTTGAGTGCTAGAAGCACCCAAACTTATGAGAACCGCACAGAGAACCTAGAATTGCAAACATTAGAAGCGCAGCTCCAAGAAGCAAAGTAGCATGTAGATACGCTACAGGCGCAGCTGAAGGCCTTGACCCTAGTTGAAAGAATGAAGCGATTTACAGAACAACGCACCGCCCAACAAAAGGTACACATGCTGCAAAGTAAAGTGATGGAAGTCTCTCAATGAGTTCAACCCCTCCAAGAGAAATCATGCCAACTGTTCACTAAAGTTGAGAGCCAGGAAGCCGAGCTTGAACAGGTTTTCATCATCGTAGAACAACGCATGGAAGGACCAGTAAACGACGCAGTGATCCAGGAGTTCACTGAGAAAGAAGTTATCGCACTGCAGTAGGTCGAAGTGGCTCGGGCCAAGCTCGAGACATTCGAAGCGGAGTTCATCAAACCAGAGTGACTCAGGATGAGTCACAGGTGAGTGTTGGGGGCTTGTTGGCCCTTGAACAAGTTTTGAGGAACACTTGGTCATATTTGACCGTTTTTGGACTTTGCCAGTTTGTCAAAGATGGAGCACCAGGTGAAGCAGAGATCACGGGATCTTGGCCCACTTTTGGGACCCTTTTTAGGGTTTTGGGTTAATGTAATGGGAAAGGGATGTCGGCCCATGGGTTTACCCATGTTTTAGGCCTATTTTGTAAAGTATAAGTAGCTAAGAAATGTAAGAGAGAGGAAGAAGATAAGATAAGTGCTAGTAAAGGCTTTGTGTATATTATGTGACCGACTTGTAGAGCTGAGTGAAAATGTTGTAAGTGTTGAGTGTACTGATTGTAAGAAGGCTATGTGCTAGATATACTCGAGGAAGGAGGATCTGGCGAGGTGCATGCAGATCTCCTGTCCTATGTGGAGTACAACTGTGATCTTTGTGTTGTAACCTGATTGACCAAAGCTAATAAATAAGAAGAAGACTTTGTGGGCATAGCCCCAAGGTGGGGGTGAACCATGGTAACTCTGTGTGTTATGCTTGGTGCTTCGACCTAATGTGTTGGTTTCTTTCTATGTGTTATGATTTGATATGATTATGCTATGTGCTTTTCTATTATACTCTTAGATAGATCCACTTTGATTTGTGCTTCTTAAATGTATGGGTGTAGATCTGACATATATGAAAGTGTTGAGTGATAAACCTATTTTTCTGTTGCTAAGTGCTAACTTAACCTAGATCCAAGTGAATGTTGTGGTGCTCTGTGCCATCTACGGAGTGCCTTGAGGGTTAAATACTAATGAACGATCTTTGTTAAAGTACTTTCTAAGAGTAAGAATCATAGATTTTTGTCCTAGCTAAGGTTGCAGACACCTGAGTCTTGCAACCACCCCTGCCTCTACCTCGGGTGAGACTTCATCTGCTTCGCAGGTGTTGCCGAAAGGGTCGGTATTTAGGGCTTTGTTGGTGCATTGTTGAAGCGTTGAACCCTGGGTCTTCCCCTGTGCCAACAATGTGATTGACATTGCTATGATCCTTGTGACTTATGAGCCCATGGAGGGCATACTTGTTGATGTTGCAGGGCCATACCCAATGGTGAGGGACATATGGGGAGATGATTAGTTCAGACCTCCATAGGGATAAAATCCCACCAGATGGATGTTGAGACCTCGACAAGGGGAAAAAACAGATGAGGGGTTTTCACCAGAGAGAGAGAGGGACATTCCACCAAGGAAAACTTGGCAGGCCTGGACCTAGGGGTCTTACCCTTTTAACCATGATGTAGGCCTTGGAAGGCCCATCGCATCACCCATGTAACTCATGATGTCACCCAACGTTTTGGACACTTTGGAGGCAGTTATGTGCCAAGTGGCACGTGTGGCAGGATCCAGAGGCCCAAGGAGGCCTAATGTTTTTCTCTTGGAGGCCAACGTTGCCCTAAGAAGGCCTAACATCACCCTAAAAGGGCATGACATCATATTTACAACTTTATTTAGGGTTTTATTATGACATTTAATGTAAAAACAAGATATTACATGTAACTTTCCATGTCGACCTATTTTGACCTAATTCTGGTCATTGGTGGTGTAGAAATAAGGGTTCTAGCCCTTGTATTATTAATCATCTTTCACTCACACTTATTCAAGTTTGAAATTTGTGCCCTACTTAGGGTTTTATGATTGAATGTTAGTGTGTACTTGTTGGAGGAGGCTAATATTGGACTTTTTGGAAATTTGCTTGGTGGAAGTGTTCAACTAGGGTTTATGCTTGATGATTCTTGATGAATGTATGTGAAATTTATTCAATTCTTCTTCACTGAATGGTTATAGTCATGTTTATCTTGCATTTACATTAAGATTATGAAATTTCTTTCTTAGAAACCCTAGGAATCCTAGCACATGTTATTGTCCTAGCTTTAATAGCTTCTACCTACTAGATTTTGCCAAGAAGTCAATTTCCTTGAAGCTATCTTTGAGGTCCTTGCCATTGTTGGAAGATTGGTTGTTGTCATTTATGTCAACCCTAGTCATTGGTTTTGGACCGCAAGATTGATGAAGGTACTTGGACATGAAGGACAGTGCACATGTAGACACAACACCCATGGATGGATAGTATACATCATGTTGTTTTTGGTGGTAGGTGGCATGCCATGTGGATCCTCATGGTTGAGGAGAAAGGAATTTTTGAATATGATAAAGTGAATTGAAGAAGGAAATACAGGTCGACCCTAAAGATAATTAAAGAAAAGAATTACAAAATAGGAAAGTGTCAGGTTTTCCCTAATGTTAAAAGGAAGTGACATAAAGGGTATAAATACATAACATTATACATTCATTTTACATACAAAAGTCGAATTTAAGAGGAAATCTGAAGTAAAGAAGGTAGGATTTCAAGGGAGGATGAAGTCTTTTGGTGATGTGTTCTAAGGTATGCTATTTACAGGTCATGTTACAATTTTCGTAATAATTTTTTTTATAGAACTATTTAGATGGTTAAATTGGTATGGTATTGAGAAGACATATCTAGGTATCTGTGGTAAGAATCTTAGCTCTTTATTCACTATAATTTTGGAGATACACTCTGTGGAAGATAGGGTTTTTGACTAGTCCTGAAGCTAGTCATAAACAAGTGTTCTAGGTAAAACAGTAATAGCTTATTCATAGAGAATCGAAATGAAGTGAGACCAATTTCATTGGAAATAATACAGGTTGTAGTTTCTTGTGTGAAAATTTTAGAATCTGATGTTAAATATTGAGCGTCGGGCATTATGTACAAGTTCGCTCTCCTGAATAAACCAGAATTGAATAAGGTCTACCATTGTCTCTATAACCTCTTTTTGGGGAGGATTCATGAAGTGAAACTTGGAGGAGTTTTAGAGAATACATTGAGTAATATTATCTATAGGATCATAGTATTCCAAGAATTGAAGAATTGCAGAATTTGAAGAAGTATCGGGAATCATTATTAGGTTCTATGTGATGGTTGGTTGATGGTGATGATTTAATGTAAAGTTTAATTATCTCTGATATATTATTGGGTGGAAGGAAGGGGAAATGATGGAGAGGTCAAACCTCACTTGATATTGTAGGATTGTATCTTCCTTTTGGAAGTTTATCCATCCCTTTATATTCATAAATTGTAGCTACCTTTGGAAGTCATTACTTCCCTTGAATAATAACTATTGGTTATTTCTCACATATTGTGCATGGTGTATTGTGGTGCATTTTTTGTAACTCTTATACTATTGTTCATTTCTCATTGGATATAATTGAATATATAAACTGGTTGAAATATAAGTTGAAAAAGTTTTTAAATTGTACTTGATACTGATTCACCCCCCTCTTAGTATCAACAATTGGAATCAGAGAAGGTTTCCTTCAGAACAGTTTAACCACTGGAAGGAAAATCCTAAGCAGAGATGAATGATCATGAGCACATTTCAAATGAGATTGAAATATTTGATGGAAGAAATTATGCATACTGGAGTGATAGAGTGAAAACTTACCTAACATCTTTGGGAGTAGACATTTGGTACTCAGTTGTAAATGGCTATGTAATCCTAAATAATGCTCCAACCAATCCAAATGAGAAGAAGCTTATGAGTTGTAATTCAAAATCCATACATGTTATTCTAGGAGCGTTGGCACCTGTTAGAAAAATAGGACCCTGGAGCAATAAAATAAAACAAATGCAGAATCAAAACACAGAAGATACACAATACAATAGAGACACATATTTACGTGGTTCACCCAGTGTGGGCTACGTCCACCAGGGAAATTGTCAGGTCCTTCCTTTATTATTATCCAACATATGATGGGATACAACCTACAACAAACCCGTTGTAAATTCCTCTTCTTTCTCTCACAGTCTCCTCTCTCAGAATACAATATTCCCAATAATCCAAAGCCATAATACCTTTCCCTCACAAAAGAGGGTTTCCTTCTAGGGAAAAAAACCCTAACATAACTTCTACTGTCATATCTGTGACCTTATAATGAATGGTCCATATTTACAATGAAATTACAATATACCTTATAATATACGGTCCAGGTATCCCTCCTCTGCACTCCCCCGCATGGAAGAGTATACATACTTCTAGGGTGTAAAGTCTTCATGGGGTATAAACACGGCTAAAAACAAAAGACCTCTGAATCAGGAAGATAATCAGGGTCCAAAACCAACATCACCAACCATTTCTAGCAAAGTGATGGGATGCAACACTGCTAAAGAGGTATAGGCAAAAACTCAAGAGTATCTATGAAGGTGATCCAAAAGTTAACCAGGTCAAGATTCAACAACATAGAGCAGAATTTAAAAATTTGAAGATGGATGAAAAGGAATATATTGCAACCTATTTTCTTAGAGTTGATGAAGTTGTTAGTGCTATCAAAGGATTAGGTGAAGATCTCGATGAATCCTTGGTTGTACAAAAAGTGTTGAGATCACTTCTCTTGAAGTATGATGCTAAGGTCTCCACCATTAAAGAAACTAGGGACTTGACCAAAATGACAATGGATGAATTACATGGGTATCTTATAGCATATGAAATGAGAACAGGTACAAAAAGTGAGTCGGGTGACCATCCAAACAATGAAGCATCATTTAAATCCATAAAGAAGACAAAATACAAGGATAATGACCTTGATGAAGAAATAAAAAAATTTGTAAGAAGGTTAAAATAAGGGAAGTGGAAGATACAAAGGTAAGTCTCCTCTCAAATGATTTAATTGTGGTAGAATAGGACATATTGTTGAAAACTGCTACTATAAGAAGAGAAGTCTACACAATAAAAAGAGCTTCTACTCCAAGGATGATGGCATCTCCTCAGATGAGAGTGATAAAGAAGATAATGATGGAGGAGAAGTCTTCTTCATAACCCAAGAAACCCAGGATGATGATCACAAGAGGTCTAAAGAAGAAGAAATAATTTCTGAAGAAGATTCAGATGAAGAAACCAACATTGATTCCTTTTGGGAATACAAAGACAATGCAGAGAGTGAACAAGAAGATGA
>SNQJ01S0022005.1:0-26364 GCA_010110895.2 Picea sitchensis
CTCATAGAAAGACAAGTTCTATTGGCTCATGAAGTAAAGAAGAAACAAATACAATCAGAAATATCTTCTGTAGGAAAGCAAAAAGAAAAGCAAACTATTTTTGAACAAATAGGACAACCTCTTTTTCCAACAGAAATATATGATTGTACAACAAAAAACTTCTTTGCAATGTCAGAAGCTGATAGACAAGAAAGGGAGAGAATGGAAAGGGAATTAGAAAGGAAAAGAAATGAAGAAAGAGGAAGGAAAGAACAAGAGGATAGAGAATCACATTGAGAAGAGACAAGAGGAGGAGGAAATTATGAAGAGGAGGAAGAAGAACATACTACATTTTCATTTCCTATAGTTGATGCACCAACTCTTTTAGGAGATGACATAAAAAGGAAAAATATTCCTCCCTCTATTCTTCCAAATTTCTTTGGCTTGTCTACTGAAGACCCTAATGCTTTCATGTTTGAATTTGACATCGTTTGTCGAACATATGGATATACCAATGATGCTCAAAAACTTCGTTTATTTCCTACAACTTTGAAAGGATATGCATTAAAATGGTTCATGGGGTTGGGAGAAGCAACCATAGTATACATATCTATTAAAATGGTTCATGGGGTTGAGAGAAGCAACCATAAGACACTGGGATGACATGAAAAGAAATTTCTTGCTAAATATCAGCCCTATTGTAAATCCAAAGACTCTAAAGAAGATATCTTAAATGTTCCCAAAGTGAAGATGAAAGCTAGGAATAGTATCTAGAAAAATTTCTCCATAATATGCACAAATCTAAGCAATCTAATCTTCCTTAGATGTCATTCGTACTATCTCTTCGAAGGGAATTTCAGATGAAAACTTGGAGGCTCTTAATCAATGTAAAGGTGGGATTTTTCTCACCTTCCTTTCCCAAAATTGTTGAATTATGTAAGAAATATTCAAGGGAAAAGCTAAAAGAGGACGAGGACAAAGAGATATTGTGACAAAGTCAACTAAATCAATTTCCAATAGTGTTACTAAAACAGAATTAGGGAATATGTTTGAAGATTTTAAAACTGATATTATGAACATATTTGGTTCACAAATTGACACAATGAAAGGTAAACAGAAGCAAGAGGAACAAGATAAAGTATTATCCATCTATTGTCCTAAATGTAGAAACAAACATGGCCCCGAGAGAATGTCCTTAGACAAAATTCAAGTTTGTGGATTATGTGCAGATAATCATGCCACTGATGATTATCCAAGGTTAAAAAGAATTGCAAGCTGCTCACATAGAAGAGGACAAGGAATGGAATCCCTTTATTACTTAGCACCAAGGAAGCCTTTGGTGTACCACGCTTCATTGTGTATGGCCCTAAAATTTTTCTCCTCGACTTCAACAATTTCCTAATTTTCAAAATCCTATTTAAAATTCATGGAGTGCACCCATGCCTTGGAAAAACTTGGCCTCCTCAACAGGAGCCAAAACCAATCTCCTCAAGGTTGGCCAGGGTATTCTCAAGGAAATCATCCATACCAACATCCATACTAACAACTTATACCAATGTACCATATCAACAACTTATACTAACTCTTTTCCTTTATCAATACCTAAACTAATCAAATCAATAAAATTCATATTTTTCAGTCATCACAACCTACACCACAAATCCACCCAATCCAAATAAATCCACTACCATCTAAATCCAACTTCCACCCTGTACCACCCAATTACCATCTCAACCAATCTCCATCCTAATAATAAAGTGGAAAAATCGATGTATAACATTGAAGAAGGACATTACCATCATACTCAATCCTCCTCTTCAAAATATCCACTTAAGGTCTGAAAAAGTTCTACCAAAGGATTCTCCTATTTTCATAAAAAAATTGAAAAGAGGAGATTCCTAGCACATAAAAGCTACCAATAGACAATCAAATCCAAGAGTAAAAATATTAAATATCCAAACACCTCCTTTCTAGAAAAGGTTATTAAAGAGAAATTACTAATCTCTCTTCCTGAGTTTGATGTCTTAGATGAATTAAGAAATGTCTGTATGAAAATTCCTTTATTGCAAGCTATTAAGGATATCCCAATCTATACAAAAGTAATTAAGGAATTATGTTCAAAGAAAACAAACAAAATAAGGAAATATCCACCAACAATTCATGTAATTGTAAATCTAGTAGGCCTAATGTCAAATACTATTTCAATCAAAAATATGTTGATCCAAGAATTCCAATGGTAACTATAACAATCAACAATTTTTCGATATCTAAAACATTAATTGACTTAGGAGAAGCTATCAATGTAATGACATTAGAGACAATGAGGCATTTGAATTTGCAAAATCTTCGACCAACCACTATGGTCTTAGAATTAGTCGATAGATCTAAAGTAGTTCCTCAAGGTATACTTGAAGATATCACAGCTTCTTTGGATTCTTGGGAGTATCCAGTAGATTTCCTCGTCCTTCAACCAAAATCTAATCTAGAGGCCATCCATTGATCCTTGGAAGACCTGGTTGGCCACAGCTGATGCTTTTATTGGTTGTAGAACAGGGAATATTATTATCTCACATGGAACTGAAAAGGAAACAATCACACTTTCATCCTTCGGCTCAAAAACCTTCTGTAATAGATCAATTATCTTGGCTTGATGAAACAAAGAAACAAAAGGAAGAATTAATTCAACCTATATTAAGTATTAATCAAGCCTTTTATTTTAGGGAGGAAAATAATGAAGATCTATTAGACTGTTTCATTTCTGAACCAGATATCTCGTAAGAATTAAGAGACACAATACATTGTTGCAGATGAGATCCTAGGACAAACTTTTCAAGAAAATTTCACAATTCAATCTTTAGAGTCATCATTTAATGACATTTTTCCATTTATCTCTATGGAAAATACTCAAAGCAATATAATTGAAATTAGTTCTGGGAAACATTTAAATATTAAGTACAAATTTGAACCATCCCAAAAGGCTAAATAATCATTCACTATTGAAGAAATATCATAAAGATTTGCTTGGGAATATAATGATATGAAGGGAATCCACCCTAAATTGTGCACTCATCATATCTACAATGTGATGATAACAAAAGACCACCAAACAACTTCACAACGTAAGAATGAATCCAATATTGAAAGAGGGTAGTCAAAGAAGAATTACAAAAATTATTGAAGGTAGGATTCATCTACCCCTATCTCCTCGATGTCAATGGGTTTTCCATCTAGTTGTTGTAAATTCTAATAAAATGGAAATGGAGAATTTGTGTAGACTATAGAGAATTGAGCAAAGAAACACTTAGAGATCATTTTCCTCGCTACTATCTCTTTATTAGATCGTCTTAGATTCACTAGTCGAAAAATATTTTTTCTTCCTATATGGATTTAGTGGCTACAACCAAATCATATAGCATTAGAGGATCGAGACAAAACTACTTTTACATGCCCATGGGGTACATATATTATAAGGTATTACCTTTGGTTTATGTAATTCTCCCAGCCTACTTTTCAAAGAGCAGTCCGGCCATTTTTGTTGATTTAGTACAAGAATGTGTAGAGGTATATATGGATGATTTCTCTGTGCATGGTGATTCTTTCGAAAAATCTTTGAAAAACTTGGAAAAGTCCTAATAAGATTTATTAGAAACAAATTTGTCTCTTAGCAATGAAAATGTTTTATGATTTAACTCAAGGATTAGTATTACAATATCATATTTCATCATCGTGAATAATAGTGGATCCCGCAGTAATACAAAATCCTCATTGTAAATCTATCAGAACCAATCAGTCAAAAGTATGTGAGAAGTTTTTTTTGGATATGCAGGCTATTATCGAACATTCATTGAAAATTTTAGTAAAATAGCTTTTCCATTATTCAAATTACTTTTAAAAGATATACATTTTCATTGGAATACTAATTGTCAAAATGCCTTCAGAAGCTCAAAGACAAGCTATCAACAACACCTATATTAAGAGGGCCTAATTGGCTTTTACATTTCACATCTCTACGATGCATCGATAATCGCGAATAGGGGCATCACAATAAAAGGAAAATATTATGACTTATGTTATTTACTTCAATAGCAAAAAAATTAACCCCTGCAGAGTTGAATTAAACAGTCACAGAGAAAGAAATGTACAGAGTATACGCCGTGAATACCCCTCGGCTACTACATTACTGGTTATGAAGTCTTTATCCGTACAGATCATTCTGCCATAAGATACCCCATGAACAAACCTATTACTAATGGAAGCACAACAAGATGGTTGTTATTGATGCAGAAATTCAACATCACAATCTTGAATAGACCTAGAAAGGAAAATCAAGTAGCCGATTTCTATCTCAATTAAAAACCCCTCGTGAGATTGTTCCTGTCTCAAACAATTTCCCTGATGAGCACTTATTTGCAATTTCAGCTTATAATCTATGGTATGCCGACACAGCTACTTATTTATCATCAGGAATGTTACCCATCTCACATCCAAAGAAAGAAACAGATAATTAAACAAAGTGCTAGATACATGGATTCATTTGAGATCTCTTTTATACGATATGACTTCAATTAGAAGATGTGTAAGACAAGATGAGATTTTAGAAATACAAAAGATTTCCATGATGAACCTTGTGGTGGTCATTTTGCAAATAAGAGAACAACATACAAAATACTCAATCTAGGGTATTATTGGCCATCCATATTCAAAGATTCCAAGAAATATGTCCCTGCCAGATAGTTGTCAAAGGATGGGAAAGCCACTTCCAAGCGATGAGGAAATGCCTCAAACTACAAGTTCACATTGAGCCATTTAAAAATGGGCTCTTGATTTCATTCATCCAATAAATCCACCATCAAAGGGAAGCAGTACATCTTAGTAAAAATTATGTTACAAAGTGGGTGAAGCTAAAGCATTAGTGAGAGCTACAGAATATTCAGTGGTCAACTTCTCTTTGAAGAAATATTTGTCGGATTTGGAGTACCCCAGGAGATTGTAATATACCAAGGAGCAATGCCATTTAAATGGTGAAAGACTTAGCAAGTAAATATCAGATCAAGCATCGGAAATCTACACCCTATCATCCACAAGCAAAATGGACAGTGGAATCTACTAACAAACTTTAGAAGCAATCATGACCCAGATTAGCCTCCAAACACATAGAAAAGATTGATCAGACAAGCTTCAAGAAGCATGGGCATACGAATCACCTATAAAACAATATTGGGTTCACTCCTTAACAGCTGGTATATGGTAAGCAAGTTTTGTTACCTATAGAATTTCAAATCCATACTTTTAAATTAGCAAATGATTTAGGAATAGATCTTTCCTAAGCTAATAAAAGAGAGGATCATGCAATTAAATCAATTGGATGAGATGAGACAGGCAACAGCTGAACACAACACTTTGATACAACAACAAAAGGTACATTGGCATGATAAGTACATCAAGATGAAACACAATTCAAAGAAGGAGACTCTGGCTTGTTATTTGGATTAAAAAAATTCAAAGATTTCAAGCTAAATTTATAACTCATTGGCTTGGTCCATATAAGATTGCAGAAGTGCATATGACAATGGCTGAGTCAAATTACAAACAATAGACTATGAGGCAAGCCTATTCATGGTCAATGGAAATAGGCTAAATCTCTACAATAACCCTGTCAACAAGGAAGACTTTCTGTAGTAGATATATCAACAGAATGAGATGGAAGTGTTGAGAGACAAGAATCATGTGTCTCCTTCACATTCTCCTTAAAATATATATATATAAAATGAAGAGAGAAAGAAGTATACATATATATATATATATATATATATATATATATATATATATATATATAAAGTTGAAAAAAAAGAGAAAAGGAAAAAAGGAGTTTAGCTGTGAAAATCCAGGAAACTGGCAATAATATAAACTCGAATTTGATTGGAAAACCAAGTAACATTTCACAAACCAAAAATCTTCAAAAAAATATATATAATAATTTCTATCATTAACTTTGGTTTCATTTTTCAGCTTCGAAAGTTTCACAAACATTTATCTATGAGGCTTGAGGACAAGCCAATAAATAAGGTTGAGGGGGATAAAATATACATTTTGAAAACCTTTCAAGCCTTCTATAGATGACAACATGCATTAAAAAAAGGAATTCCATTCAACAGAGGGACCTAAAGTATCCATTCAATTCAGTAGAGGGACCCGAGGAAGATATCCATTTCAATCAAAAGAGGGGCCTAAGAAGTATCCATTCCAATCAACAGAGCGACCTGAGGAAGATATCAATTCAATCTAACAGAGGGACCCCTAAGAAAGTATCATTCCATTCAGCATAGGGACATGAGGAAAATATCAATTTCAATCAACAAGAGACATGAGAAGAAAATCAATCCCAATCAACAGAGGGACTCGAGATATCAAGCAAAAAAAATACAAGAGGTGAAATTGAGACTTACAACATTCCATCCAGCTTCAGCCAAGCAAAACACAATGAGCAAACAAGTTAGTATATATTTTCCTTTTTTAATGCTTTAAATTTGAGAATTCTTCCTAAGCTAAGCAATGATAAATATCCTATCTTTCCTTTACCCTACATCATCTTTTCATCACTCCATTTTCATCCCCAAAAGCATTAAAAATGGTACTAAAAGAAACTAATTTTTTGTTTCTAAAGGAGTTATAAGGAGGGATCAAGTTTCAAATACAAAAACACATTGTTTGTTTTGAGATATCAAATGCTCTGTTTCTGAAAACATAAGTTGCATACACACAAAATAAATTGTTGTTTGCATAGGTAAAAGGTTGTTTGCATATACATTAAAAAGGGGTCATAAGAAGAAGGGTTCATCCTTGATGAAGAGATAGGAAACAAATTAGGGAGTTATAATACAAGTGAACATTACTTAAAAAAAAAAAAAAAAACAAACAAAAGAAAAAAAAAAACATTTCTATGATGATTGCAATGAGGGAGAAGAGCAAGTACAAAGGTACTAATATATAAAGACTCCTTCAACTATGATCTTTGTAATAATCCATTTTAAATAAAGACCCTTGTTTCAAAGTCTCCTCCTAATGTTTTTCCATAAAAGCAAAATGATTCCAAACATTTTCATATTTGCTTTGTCTCACCAAACGATTTTTCATATTGCACACTGGGTCTCTCTTGCACGCTCCCAGACTCGAAGCGCCGGCACACCTCTGCATACACTTATCTCCATTTCAAAATTGCACACTCTATTCACCACGCCGGTGCCATCCCAAATCCCTATGCTCTAGCACATTGTTCCTCCTATGCATCCTAAATCCTTATACTCTAGCATATTGTCCCTCCTACTCATTCCTATCCCGAAATTATCTGATAAAAAAATGAATTGGATGTTGACAATTTCACTGTCAACAAACAACATTCTCGCCCTATGGAAGAAAACGTGGAAGTTGAAGGAGATACGTGGTGAAGCAAAGTCAGAGAATGTATCCAAATAGGATTCGGCCACTGAAGGTAAGACCGAACTCAAATAATTAAACAACCAAGTGTAAATTCAACATCCTGTGATACATTTTTAAAACAAGACAGTTCATTTCTAAACAGAGGCCGACTGAAAGAAGGGAAATCTTTGAGCCAGAATCAACAATATTCGAATTTTTGAAACTGTGCATGCCTCAAAAAATTTGAATAGAGAACAAATTTCTTTTAGGGAATAAAAAATAAGAGATTTCCTTTGCTTATTGAACAAAAAAATCTTGAATACCATTCACAAAATTAAATTCATTACTGTAGTTTCAAAGCTTAAGAAATTTTGGTCAAAAGAATTGTTGGGTTGAAGCTTTTAGACCTCCTTTCTATAAACAATAGAAATATTTTAGGTCTTGATCTTAAAACTTGGAAGTATGGTATCTACATGCATATGAACTAGGGAAGCTTGTTACATCATAAATTCACAGGGATTGTATACACATTTTGGAGCAAAAACAATTGATAGGTTTCTTTGAAAAATTTGATGGATATTGTGAAGAAGTTGCTTTAGAACTTGCTCACTCATTTGATGGGGAAAAAGATACTATTGGAAACCTTACCATTAGGATCTCCGAAGATAGCATTGCACATGTCACTGGACTTCATCAAATAGGAGAGATATTTCAAAACCAAGCATTTCAAAGATAAATCATGGGCACCTTTATTTCCAGGTCAAGGGTAGCAGCAATAAATTGGAAGAAGGGAATTCCAAGGAGTTGGTTGATTCATCCTTGGGATGAATTAGCATACCTCATACATAAATTTATAACTTGTGAGGGAATATTTAGCATCATCTACCTATATCATATTAAACTACTACAACACTTGAAAGGTGACTGTGAAATCAATATGCCTTATTTTCTCTTACAAAACCTTTCTAAAATGGCTAAGGCTATCCAAAAAGGATAGGAAACACAAAAAAATATTTTATATCAATCGTGGTTTTATTAAAATGATCATTGTATATGAACTACAGTACAAAAATTTGATTTGGCAACAAATTTATCATTGAAAATGGTTTTGAAAACAATAAAGGAGGAAGAAGAAGAGGGACAAATTTTAGTTGTGATCATGATGAGGAAGAAGTACAACACCCCAAGGAAACAAGCTCAAAGCCGCCTATGGGGAGGAGAAGAACAAGAATTATGGTGATAAAAGAGAAATAAATTGAGGAAAAATACAATATTTTTACCACATATGAAAGTAAATCAAGAAAACACTACAACAAGTCTTGCAAGGGCCAAATACAAAAAAAAATGATGATGAAGCACAACAAGCACAAGATGCATATTCGGATTTAGAGGCACAATCATTGGGAAATGATGGTTTTGAAGAACATGAAACTTCCACATATGAAAAAAATGAGAGAATATGTGGAACAAATAATCATGGACATGAAAGAAGAACCTCAATGGAAGAAGTGGCTGGTACATCCACATCTGAACTTGATAGGAAAAATAAGAAAATAAGGAAATGAAGAGAAAAATCAAAGAAATTGAAGTCTAGGAGATACATAAAAACGGAGAATGAAATGCTAAGAACTCCAAGACATAAAACACATAGGGGTGAAATGTGAAACTTTGAAGAATAAGAACAAGAATCTTCAAAAACAGAACAAGTTAATTTTCAAACAAGCTTATAAGTGGTTCCAACATAAAAATGCATATAAAGAGAAATATCAAAGAATGAAAGCACTTCATATAGATCAGGTCAATGTGGAAACATTATTGCAGGAAACAGAGGTGGTAGAAGATCATTGACAGAGGTTCAGGGACATTTTGTGCATGAGGACATGCGGAAGGGACTTCCTCTTGGGAGAGATGTTGAGTACATTTTTATGCTTCCTTTTGCTCTATAAACCACACTTCTGCCTCTATATCCATCCATTTTCCCTATCATCTCCATATTTTCATGAAATATCTTATGTAAGGCATATTTATCATTCTTTAGCTTAAGATTGAGTTTTCTAAATTTTGGCATTAAAATTGAAAAATTTATCTAAAATTATGTGATTTGACTTAAACTCGCGACAGCTCCTAGGTTCGTGTACTTGCTGGACAACTGGGTGAAATCTAAGACTTGGGTCATGTTTCTTTATGTACAAGGATGGATAATGGAGTCATCATATTCTCTAGATATAATCCTTTCCAGATGTCCACCAACGCTTTTGTCAACAGTAATACTTCAGCAGAAGATACCCTGTTTTAGCCTTAATTCATGGACAGTTTTGGATTTTCGCGGGATTTGGCCATATATTGTGGATTTGAAAGAGGAATTCGACCTTCCTAATATATATTATGGATTTGATCATGATATTTAGGATACTTATTAGCATTTTTAGTTTTGAACTCTTGTATAAATACTCTTAAGCATAGACTAGCATGACAATCTTGATGTGAATGAAGAAACTTTGAATTTGCAATATTGAGATCAATTCTGCATTTTGTTCCTATTAATGACTATGATATGATGATGTGAATGCTGATGGAGCTTTTTTCTTAGCTGAGACAACTCAATTGTACAATTGAAGCATTGGAGGGCCCCCTTGCCAAACTAGTACACTCTTTCTTTATGTTCTTTCAAGTAATCTTGGATACATGTTTTAGATTAGATCTTGTTGTAGGTGACTATTCACATCTTGCTGTAGTTAGATGAATTCCACAGCTAAGTCATATGCTTAATGTTTCAAAGACTTACTCATATTGTGAATGATTTCTGAATAAGAATTCAATGTGTAGTTTGCCTTCAAGCATTAAGTATATAAGATAGTCATGAATGTTTCTGAGTTATTTACGCCAATACTTTTGATTTAATTTGGATGATAGCTACAATGAATGAATGAAAGAAGACAATGAATGCATCTCTGAATAAGAGTTTTGTCCTTTCAGCATTTGATAAATCTTAGAACTAGTTCAAACATCTCTGAATGCTTACCGTTGATACTCTTTAAAAAAAAAAATTCGTTGATTTCCGTTAGGAGATCTATGAATAGGACTTCTGAACAAAAGCTTATCATCTCTTCCATATTCAACCCTCAGAATAGGTTTTGGTTATCTCCACTTATTGCAACATAAAAGCTATCTCTCAATCCATATACTTTGGATGTGCCTAAGTCTTACAAACACCGGGATTGACAATCATTTGTAATTTAATTTACATCAGCAGATTGGAGCCTAAAAAATAGTTGTGGGGTGAAACCAAAATAAAAACCTATGGAAACTGACATACAATCCTCTTTGCATATGATAGTTGAAAAACAACTAAAACTATGAGCATACATATACAAAAGAAGCCGATATATATATGTCCCAAACATAGAGATAATAGGTGGAAAGTAAAATGCACAAAGCTCAACAACCATTATCTGCAACTCTTCATCTTGTATCAAATGCCTTCGGAATAGCCAACTTATTCGGATTCAAAACAAAACACATACATTTTTTGTTCAACTAGGAGTACCATTATTCACATTTATAGAATCATAACATGAGAACAATCAAATTAACAAGCGTAACATACTTTCACCATAGAGCCACGAAAGTAAAATTATTTACCAAAGAGAATAAAGCGTAGATGAAAGGAGTCAAAACCCCGGGTACTGAGCTGTGTGGGTATTTATTTTCTTTCAAACAAGAAACAATTACTTTCCCCAATGTCTAATCCTTCTTCAAACTCATACTGGATTAGATAAAATCCCAAAGGTGGTGTTCCCAAACAACTAAACCTGTATTAACAACTATTGGTCATGTTGCACCTTAGGGTGTAGTGGTGGGCCAACAATAATCCTTTAAAAACCCCAAATATTACCTTGTCAAAACCTCAGGTTTCTGATGAATGCCAAGTGTATGTGATGCAAGAGAATCGCCATCAAGCACATATTGAGAGACAACTCGGCACCTTAGTGCACCTTTAAATCATTTCATAATCTTAACTACTCCTACAAATATTTTGAAATGATCGAAAATCGGGTTAGATGTGAAATGTTTTGGGAGATGAATGATCATTTAGTGATTCAGAGTTTCTTAATTTCTTAGTCTTGAAATGTAACGGAACTTTAGGTAGCGCTTTTAGTTTTTTGAGTAGACAAGTAATCCAGAACCCTAAGAACCCTCTGGGATAAATGGAGGTTTTGTATGCTTGAATGAGGTTGCTACAAGTTAGTAGGAGTTTGTTGTGATTTAGTTGTTACGAGTTTTTATTGTTTATCATAGTTGTAGCCATTTACTTTTTTAATGAATACCGTAGGAAAATTGATACCATGGTGTTTCTATTGTTTACAATCTCCTGTTGGTTGTTGTTTCTAAGGAATAAATGATTATATTATTGTATATTAAACCGTGAAGTGTTTATATGTTTCAATTGTCTCTTCAAAGTTCATGCAAGGCATACCAAAGGAGTGCCTTTATAGACCGCCCATCGGCTTCAAAAGAGATAGCGTGAACTTTCCTTCTTGCAAGGAGTGCAAAGTGATTTCTGCAAGGTGTATAATAAATAACTGTAAGAACCTAAGTCTTGCATGAGAACCTGTTACAAGGAGTGCACAGATCCGTTTTACCATAATATCAGAAGAGGTAGAATAAAATTTCCTTTGCAAGGAGTGCAAATGATCCGCTGTAAGGGTATGAAAAGTCGTCTAAGAAGCTAGTTCTTAGCATAAGAATCCTGACAAAATGGAGTGCACAGATTTGAAATTCGACTGATTGTCGAAGTAAATCTTCAAGGATTCAAAAGAGAAGAAAGAGAGAAATCTCAAGAGAGATAGCACTGCGAATCTTCGTGCAGTGAAGTTCTCAAGGTTTCAATGAAATGAATAAGATACATCTAGGAGGGAGTGGGATCATTTCAGACTGTTGGATCTAGGTAAAGCGCACGAGTGTTAATTCTCTATGTGCATACAAAAGCAAGGATTTGCCAAAGTCCCGAAGAGACCAGAGACCATCCATCATCCGTGAGGGTGGTGGTAAGATCCATGTTCCAGAAAAATCACTTTGAAAGCTCGTGGACAAGGAGGGGAAGCGAAGTCGCCAAAAGTCAAAGCGAATCGAGCTGCCTGACGAGGCGACACGTGACGAGATCCGCGGAACTTTGGGCTTAAAAAACTCCGTGGAGAAAAGCTTATGCACCGGGGAGTTGATATTTTCAAGTCCGGAATAGGACGGCGGAATTGTATCCATCCGATCTATATGACACGGATGTAGATCCATGAACTCCCGTGGAGAAAACAATTTCGGAGAAAGAAAGCGTTTAGGAGTTGATATTTCGAAAGCCTTAATAGCCGAAGTGAATCATAGCCATCCGATTCAAAGGATTACATGGCGAGATCCTGAACTCTAGGTGAAATACCCGAGAAAGCGATTGAGTTGATTTTCGGGTCCTAAGAGCCGGCAAACTGGCAGCTACCGCCGATCTATGAGAGATACGCAATACCGTGATCGCCGACTGCGGAAAGCACTGGAAAGAAAGAAAAGTTAGTTTAGAGCGAACACCAAGCCCAAATAGTCGGCGAAGTTTATGGTCGTTTGATCCGCGGGAGTATTAATGATCGAAGGTGAGATCGGTGGACTCCTCGCGAAATTAATTGAGAAAGAAGGATATTTGAATCCTCCCAAAACCGAACAGTCAAGTGGTTGGCATCTTCGAACTGCGGGAGACATGTCGATAGGGATTGTAAACGCCGAGTGAAAAAATCTCTTGTAGAGGAAGCTGAGGTGAAGGTGCTGATAACCCCGGGCCGGGTCCGGCGGATCCAGATCGTCATCTCGCGGAGCAGAGAATCGACGCTTGAGGACATTGCGGAGAGGAGAAAAATTACGGATGCTAATTCAGGGCCTCGCAATTTGTTAGACTGCTGATCTTGTCGAGACAGGAGATTAACGACCACGATTGAAAGGAGTTTGGGTGAGCACTTCTACCGATTTCGCGGGATAGGCCTTCCATAAAGGGTGAGCACATTGGCGGCCTGCAATTGTTGTGAACCGTCGATCGACGCATAAGCTCCGAATGATCGACAGACCGTGAAAATCCCGTAAGTGATATTAGGGCATGTATTTTGAGCTTGAGACCGCGAAGGTCCCGAGGAGTTAACGGTATCTTAGGAACAATTAACATCCATTGATCGTGAGGTCATGCATCCCCTTCTTTAGGAGAAGCAACAGATCAAGTGGGTATCGTGAGACCGAAATTGTTTTTAGGTATGGCTGAGAGCTTCCAAAAGGTGTACTCTATGTGAGATGTAGCTATACAATGCCATCAAGGAGACGCGGTGGATTACCTTTAGCCAATCACGCCTAGAAAGAGAAATGAGAGCTTTGTGCAAGATTAGAGGTGATGTAGGAAATGCAAAGGAGGGAAACTGATGCTGGGGACATCGGTGATGCAGAAAGTGAAAAAGTAGAAGTCGAAGAAGTCAGAGAAAAGGCTAATGAGGAACACTCACCGAGAGAGGTTGTTAAATTGGGAACTAGATAAAAGATATAGATCCCAATGTATGAAGGAAACCTCGATGTTTAAGAATTGCTAGATTTGATAAGATCTATGGACAAGTATTTCATGAAGATGTCGATGAGGAGAAATAGGTGAGACATGATATAACCAGACTGAAAGGACATGCAAACTATGGTGGATGAACTGCAGGGCCGAGAGGAGAAGCAAAGGAAAACAAAATAGCAAAGAATTGGGACATACAGCTAAGTTGAAGGATACCCATGCCTAAATATTATCAGATAAATATGTTCATGAAGTTGTAGAACTTGAGATAGAAGGGTATGACAATGAAGGAGCATACTCTAAGGAGTTCTATAAGATGAACATTAGGACTGGACAACGAGAGAAGGATTAGGACAATTTTTCCGTGCATATGTCGGCCCGAGGTACTAAATCCGTGATGAGATCAGTATGATGTCAAGAAGGACAAGAGGATGATTATCATATTGATTTGAAGGCAACAGAGAAGTTTGCCACGAAATAGAGTCAACGAAACAAAGGAAGAATCCTGCCAGGCAAGGGATTTGCCAATGATAAGGTACAAAAATCTAAATATGGGGCTGGGAAACCACACATTCACTGTTATTGGACTAATCGGTAGGTGCGATACTTTGAATCGATCTTCCTAGATCCACCTAGATCTAGAACAAAACAGATGTAACATGACGCTTTCCTTAAGTTTTAAATATTGAATTTACTTCAACCAAAGAGGGACGGGTGACATACCATTTAATGTCGCTTATCGCTTTCATATCCATCCTAGCTCCATTCCGATGCTCATATAATGATGATCCTTCAAAAGAACGCAATCAACCAGAGTGATAGCAATAGCATAAACTCAATATAAACTCTATGTATGATCAAGGAATCATACAATAAACACAACAAGCTTTATAGGAAAGAATCATATCAGATTATATTAAATGAAAGAGATATTACACCATGTCCTTGATGTCGTGAAGGTCCCTTCCAACTATCCTTTGTTCCCCACACTTTCACTCCAAGAACTCTAAGAGCACAGATCTGATAATATTCACAATCCATCTTGACAAAGGCAAATCTCAGCCACTCCAACTAAGCTAATAATTCCAAGCCAAACTTCAAAGATAACAAGCTCAAGAACCCATTCCATGAGAGCTCCTCTCCCTTTATAAGTTTAAGAGGATATGGTGAGGAGGTTAGGATGATCCCACTAAAATCATGAAAGAGAGTAAGATCCCAAACCATTCGGATGCTACCTCACCATGGAAGTTTCTCCTCTAGAAGATTCGGAGAAAACGCTTGTTTTTCCCACGCAAGCATTCTGCACCCCTCGCTTATAGTGCAACCTGCGAACCTCTTTCAACCTAGGTATGGTGCAACTTGTGAGAATCAAGAATTCTTGCACCCTAATACATAGGTAGCCGCCCGCGAAACTTCCCTTTTATAATGTTTTTTACACAAGAAAATGCAACTTATTTTCTCGTGAAAAGTTCTTCTCCCTTCTCTTTAGGAACTCAGGCCATCACCCCCTCTGAAGGAAATGTATAGGTTTACATCATTAACGGCCATAGGGATGATGAAAAATAATGTGTAATGTAGAGCCCCCAAAGTATGAAGTTAGAACAAAATAATAGCTGAAATACTTTGTCAAAGGTTGTAGGGAATACACCGGCCTAAAACCCGCCAACAAACAAGGAAATACACTCACAATAATATATCATGACTAAGGTAGGCATTCCCATACTCGTAATACAATTGACCGTAGCATAAATGCCGACATGCAAAGATTCATGTCAAGTAAGATGGTGTCATGGCCACCAAACATACATTGTGGATCCATAGTCGATAAGATTCAAATATGAACATAGCCACCAAAAATACACCGTGGATCTATGTGTTAAAGACTCAAATTTTAACATAGCCACCAAACATATTAATGTGGATCTATGCAACAAAGACTCAATATAATTCAACGCAGAACCTTAGATCCGTCAGAAATATCCGTATCTTCATCTCTATCACTCTATAGTATGAATCTAACGATGTGAATACATGTGCTGGAGTCGAACATAGAAAACCACTGATTACCATCATTAGTGTATACCCGCTAACAGCACAGGAAATCACCATTAATGTCAATGACTTCTAAGGTACACTAGTAGAATCCAACTAATGAATAAATGAGCTGAAGCTCTAACACTCTGGAATCTCTCGATCGTGGGTCAATAATGAAAACCCATCATCGAAAGTGAGGAAATCTGCCAGTCTGTGCATGCAAGTTCCAAGGTACCACTAGTTTCTAAGTCTAATTTCGGATAATGAGTTGAAGCTCCATTGTGAAAGATCATTGCCAGAGGTCCTTTATGTATCCCACATCAATGACTCTAAACAAGTAACAAGATTTGATGTATATTAGAGTAACAAGTGAATCAGGACTAACTCAGGGATGTCCGTCAATTTTAATGAAGGATTTCCAAAGATCAAATGGCCGACGCAATAGAAGGCTTTTCAAAGTTGACTCTTGAACACATTGATGACATGACAATTGTCTTGGAAACACTAACTCAAAACAGATCATGCATCGATTTTGTAATCTTATAAAGGAGCATGATCGAGACAAGTGGATTTTCCAAGTAACCTAGACACAAAGAGAGTGAAAGGGTGTCATGTTCAAAAGCCACTCTTTCATGGAATACAGTTTAGACACAATTCTTCCCCAACTTTTTTCCCCACCATTTCTGGAAAGTACCTCTTTTTTTTTATGCAAGCTTGAGGATGATAACATATGCTTGAAATGTAAGCTCATCCTTCCGACAAGTCCCTTTGGAGTATGTTTAATGAACTCTAGGAAGGAGTGGTTTAGTCCCATTACGGGTCTAACGATGTTTGTTTAACGAAGCCCAAATATAGAAAAATTGAAGGTTTTCATGATTATAGAGTCCTGAAAACACTTAAAAAAGAACTATCTCAGTTCCCTTTTCATAAAATAGTCCGATGAGACCGAAAAAGAGATAAATTATCAAATTCAATAGACAATTCTCCTTTCTTCAAATACTTTATCGAATGCAAGGGAAATAAAGTAAGGTCGCCTCGGCACCTTTCATGTTTAGAGAGTCCTAAAAGAGCTTAAAGGAGACCTGTGGGGTTCCTTTTTCAGATAACCTTACGAGTCCTAAAAGTGATAAAAGTATACCGGTTACATTCTCTTCGCCATATTTGCAAGAACGAAAGAACAAAGATTAATCTCAAGACCCTATTCTTCATGTATTAACGGTGCATGAGAAAGAACAAAGACTAAGCTCGATTACTTTGACATTTTTACGCAAGCTTTAAACAAAACAAAACTTTGGCGTGCTTGAATAGATTTTATTTTTACCTGCTTTAAAAACTAAACAAAAACTATGCTTGAACCTCGTTTCATTTCTACACAAGCTTCGAACCAAAGGAAACTATGCTTGAGGTAGGTGGGTTTCCATATTTTACAATGTTTGAACCATAGAAACTATGCTTGTGACTTCCCAACACATAACACATGGAAGGCTGGTACTTTCTAGGCCCCCTAACTTAAGAAACTAGCGCCCTGCATTTCAAAGATGAAGTCCGCAGGTCGAAGTGAAGGTTCCCCCCAAGCTTCGCTTCATCCAACTCCGCAAAGGAGAATGAAACAGAAGCTTCAAATACTAGACGGCGGAATTGACTCAAACAGAGAGGGGAAAACTATTTTACTTTTTTAACAAGTTTGACATAGAAACAAGAACTATGCTCATAACTCTCCGTTTACTTTTTAACGAGGCTGCTATAGAGACGCAAAAAAACTATCCTCAAGTTGGTTTCATTTTAAATGAGCTTGAAATCAGAAAATCATCCTCAAAGACCTCTGTTTCATTTTTAACGAGGCGTTGCTCCTGCAGACGAAAACTATCCTCCGCTGGTTTCATTTTTAAGCATCTTGAAATTAGAAAACTATGCTCAAAGACCTTTTGTTTCATTTTTTAACGAGGTTTCTCAGAGAAGAAAAAACTATCCTCAAAAGTCTCTCTTCTTAATCATGGATCTGAGGACAATGCCCTGAATGACAATGCCTTCCATGCTCAAGGACAAAATCCTCACCATGGTCGCAAGAGGTCTTCTACCGGAAGGAAGAAATACACTGAAGGACACCATGTCGTAGGGTTGTGGACAGATTAAGAGATCAGGATCTAACAACCTTATCGAAGATCACCATGTCAATCCATCGGATCTTAAGTCATCAGAAGTTCAAGCCATGGGAGACAATGCCATATAATTGACTTGTGGCGGGGAGAACATCGTTGGCATGTAAGGTTCATTCAGGCAATTCATATGGTTGACCATCAGATGAGGTCAATGAATGAAAGTTGATCGGAATAAATACAACTTAATCCATCGAGGGAAAGATATCACAATTTAAAAAGAGACACAATAGATTTCATGGCGAGATAATCTCACCAAGGAGTAAAGAAAAATCCAAGGTCTTGGACTACCATGAAATCAATGAAGACAATTTTCCCTCCCAAAGTTACAAGAAATCGAGGAAAGGTCCTTAAAGGTTGACTAGTTCTTCCATTAAAATCTAACATATTATGCGTAACCGGGCGTGCGGAGGACAATCAAAAGCTTGCCAAGCAAAAGAGGACAAATACTACCGCATGAACCTTCATCTATCAATGTCCGAGAAATGTCTCGACCACAAACCTATACATCAGAACTGAAAGGAATGCTAGAGGGAAGACGAGGTCCGCTTTAGCACAATTCCCAATCAAAAACGGATGGCCTCATTACTTGAGGTCTCACGAGAAGGAGGAATAGCCCCGCATGGTAGATTCTCGACAATGAAAGACATGGGTGATCGAGTTTAGCTTCCTGAAGGGAGAGTAGGATCAATCCATGGAGAGATCAGATCACTATTTTCAATTTCATTCTCCAAGGGAGAATGGGGTTGACAGGTAGAAACGGATCGACTAATTTGGGTGACACTCTAATGGGAGAGTGGATCGACCGAGGATGGGATCAAATAGACTTTTAGTTTCATTCTCTGAGGGGAGAGTGAGATTGACAGAGGATGGTATCGATCAACCACTTTGTCAACTAGTTAAACCGAGGATGTGACTAGATTGACAACATGATCAACCGATTGACCTAAGTGAAGGGACCGAGGATCATTCCATAAACTATGGGTTGGAGAGAAAGCTTCGCGATAAGTGGCCGGAGTTGAGGGCCGCGGAAATAGTCATGTCTTCCACGAATTTTGAGGCTTTGTCCATATGAGGGCAAAGATGAAAGTTAGATGACTCCCTTTGCATAACATACGTGTGAATCCTGACTCTAATTTTCTTCTTCCCAACTGTATAATGACTAGTCGACGGGAAGTCAACAACATGTTGTCTTCAAAGCGGCTGAAGGACATGGGTTGGTCGGGGTATGTAGACCATACTTCTATAACCTTGATAGACCAGTGGAAATCCTTAAGAAGATGGCTACCCTACAAAGCCCGTAAGGGTACTTGGGCTTACGAATCGTTTGGGCAATCTTGACATCAATCAATTCCCAAGATGATTACCGCACTGCTGTTTTCCAACAGTTTGACAAAGGGTTGAGGTTTTGACCTCATGTTTATCTTTTCTTTCTTAATTTTCATTTTTATTATTCTTATTCACTCGGTTACTAGCTTCAGAACTTTCAACCAACGAAGAAGATGAAATGGCTACATTGCAAGCTGCTTAAGAAGACTTTGACGGTGAAGAAGGTATGGATCAACATGAGGTTGATGCTCTGGGAAGCGTTTGTGGATCAAGCATTGGAATCTTGCATTCGGGGTTACCTGAGTGGGAAACAACCACATCAGTAATCCAATCGTGAGACGGAAGGTCAGCATGTGAGGAGGACCAATGTTTCCATAAGAAGGAAAACAAAAGGTTCTCCTGGAGAAAAGGTTCCTTCATTGATCATTTCGAACTAACACGCCATTAAAACATAGATCTAATTTAGATTCCACTAGGGAAAACAAACAACACACGCTAAAAAATCTAGGAAGCAAGCAAACAAATGGAAAACTCTTCATAATGAACGCACTAGTTGGTGATGAAATCCAACGTCATGTGGGAAAAATGGCGAAGGGGTTGAGATAGAGCGGTGGAAAAGTTACGTTGATAACCCGCTAATGCATTTACACCCTGGTGCAAGCCCCCACATATAATCATGGGTATAATTTAAGAGCCCGCAGTGAGTTTTGGCTAACGGCTTATTCTGTGTGTACCTGAAGATTCTTTTGCCCTCTCCATACTACCTTGTGTAAAGACTAAAGAGATAGGCCACTAGGGTCACCACAAACAACAATAAAAACTGGGGGAACAATCGTCAGTCCAATCCACACACAAAGGAAGGATATCTAAGCCCAAAATCAACTCAAAAACCACTCATCATTGTGGGTATAACTTCAAGTGACCCCCATAATACAAGTAATCTCTACACCAAGACCAAAAGCAGGGTGAGTAACTCGCTAGTCTCAATAAAATTTGATTTCACCCTTGTAAGCAGGCTTCCCAGAATAAAATGCAATATGGATTTAACTGCCCTAAACTCGATTCTATGTTTTGTTTGCAGCTGAAAGTGGTTTTCTCACCTATTCCGTAAAGCCCTTGCCAGTCCAATCTAATGTAGTTTGTTTATACTGTAAAAATATAAAAATGTCTAATCAATTTTATAAGCACTTTATTTTATGGTCGCTAAGTACTCATCAAGTAGTATTTTAAGGCACAATATGGTGTTTTGACTGACTCGGAAAATTATGCAAAGATATGAAGATGCAATCTTTTCATTTCGATGAAAGCTATGCTACGAGAAGGAGAAAACATTTATCATTCTCATATGCACGATGTCCCAAAATATATTAAACTCATCAATATCAAGACTCTCAAGAAATGAGAAAAAGGTACTGAACACCAATGCATGATTCATGGCCCCCCCACGGCCATGAGGGGGAATTTTTTTTATAATTTAAGATAAAAAAATGCCAAGAATCATACAATTTCGCTACTTGAAATGCAAGGGTGCCCCCAATCTAATATAAAGCAAGAAATTAAATATTTTTGTTTCAAAAATTTCACTAAAAGCAATAATGAACTTTCTTAAAACAAAGAAACCCAAACTAAAAGTTCTCTTTTAAAGAAAACTATTCAGAAGAAATCTGATCTTTCCCTAAAGAATTCTAAAGAAAACACATGCTTTATAATAGAAAGACACTCAAAGAAAGAGACTAATCCTTCAAAACCAAACAAATCAAAGATGGATAAAAACAACTCAAAGAATGTCAAGAATACTGTAAACAGATCAATATAGGTTCCAAAAGTTCAATCCAGCTGTTCAAAGCAAAACTGGGCATAAAAAATGACAAGACCCAATCCAAAAATTTTCACAAACAAGTTCGCAGGCTGGCAGTATATTACGAGAATTAGGTATTCTCACAGGCTAGACATTGGTAGGGTGCGAGAAGTTCGCACTGAACCTAACAATAGGGTGCAAACATCAATGATTCTCGTAGTCCATAGACAGGTACAGTGTGAGCATGTCTATGATCAAAGAATTTTTTTAAAAAGGACAGGGAATCTAAGTGAACTTCTAGATCCAGAGAGTCTGAATGGATGTCCCAAAGGCTCAGAAACCAGAAAACAAGCAATCAAAGGAAGGGAAACTAGACTAACTAGGAAACAATCTACTCCCCAGTGGAGTCACCAATTTTTTTATCGGACTAATCGGTAGGTGCAGACACTAACTGATATCCCTAGATCCACCTAGATCTAGAACAAAATAGGACAGAACATGACACTTTCCTTAAGTTTTAAATATTGAATTTACTAACCAAAGAGGGATGGGTGACATACCATTTAAATGTCGCTTCCTCTCGCCATCACCATCCTAGCTCCATTCGAACTCTTATACAATGATGATCCTGCAAAAGAATGCAACCACCCAGAGTGATAGCAATAGCATAAACTTAATATAAACCTATGTATGTGATCAAGGAATCATACAATAAAACACAACAAGCTTTATAGGAAAGAATCATATTACTGTATCATATTAAATGTGAAAGAGAGATTACAACCATGGCCTTGATGTCATAAGGTCCCTTCCAACTGGCCTTCATTCCCCTGTGTATCTGTTTCTTATCACATTGAATGGCTCAGGCATGGAGGATCTGGTCGAGCTATTGTGGTTGCAGGATGATGGAAGTTTGATCATACCACAGCTGTAACGGTTTCCCTTGTAGACATATTTTAGTGTCTGAATTTGAGCTCAAGATTGCTCTTGAGCTTGGGTTTTCTTCTCTGAGCTACTGGAAGGCCTAATGCGCAGAGCAGTCTCCTTCACCCTTTCTCCTAAGTCTTCCTTATTCTCTTTCTTTAACTCAATTTACTGACCGAAGTTAATGTGTCCCTCACTTCCCTATGCATTTCATGTCCAGTTCTGTGTTGAACATCTTTCATGTTGTTTATTTTTGGCCATCGACCATCCACATTTAAACCAACATCCATCCCAAACACTGATGGGTATCAGACTTACCTCCCCTGCAATCAAGAGGTGACTTCCGGTGCTAACACCAATGACCATGTTCTCTTGTTGGTCCTACCAACCTTTTGAAAAACTTGTCCTATTGCAAAATCTAACTTCTGTGTGTCCATTGCCAAATATTTTTGAGTATTTTCAATAATTACACGTTTGAGAGAGCCCTCTCTGGTTGGAAGGGTCATAATCGAACCTAAAGTTGATTGAAATAGTTACCTCTGTCATTTGTTTATCAACCAAAAAAAATTACAGAGTGCTAACATACGTCACCTCAGACACATGGCACCTTCTAGGTCATGTCACGTGGTGTCACCTGGGGGTGCCACATGGCATCACTTGGGGGTGCCACGTGGCTCCCTAAAAATCCCAAATTTGAGTGACACATGGCAACCTATGGTTCTGCCACGTGCCATGCTAACATCATCATGACACATGTCACCCTTTATTATTTCCACGTAGGATGTATGGAAGATGACATCATCCATACTGATGCTGACATCAACAGTACAGATGCTGACTCATCCCTATTGATTGGGCTAGGTTGACCAAACTTTTTACCGCTTATATCTTTCGTTCCGTAACTCCGTTTGACGAGACGTTTGCATCATTAGAAATCTCGTGACACACTCTTCGCAATCATGCCATTTTAATTGAGTGTTGGGAACTTTGAATTTTTTCCCTTTTCTATCTGTTGAAGCCATTTTGAGTGTTCTAAGTTGATTCTGTGCATTCTGAGTTGTTCTTAACCTTCTATGGATCTTTTTTGGATAACACCTTTTGATTGAGAGATTTTTGTACCACAAAAATATTTCATTAATCAACTGGTAAGTGAGGTAAGAGTTCCCTCACCTTATCCTTCTCAATCCACTTTGCCTTGCTCGGATGAATGCCTTTTAATCCTACTCGAAAATAATCAACATCACCCCTGCGTAAAGTCCTCATTCTTCTGTCCAGGATGATATCTTCCTGTAACGCATACAAGTACTCAGGTGAAAACTCATCAACTGAAGGTATTGAAACTTCCTCATCTCAATCCATGATTATGGAAGGCTAAAAAAGTTTCAAATTCCCCACATTCACAACTGAATAAATATGCATATAAGGTGGAAGATCGAAATGAAAAGAATTAGTTCCGCTTTATCCAATATAGTGAAGGGTCCATATCAGATGGGCTTGATTTTATTGCATTCACTCTTCAATCATTCCTTGCTAATATGAATCCATACCCGGTCTCCAACCTAGAACTGATGATCAACCATGTTCTTGTCATGCCGATCTTTATACTATGCTTGAATCTTCTCCAACTGTTCCTTGAATGCCTTGTGTATCTACTGAATTCTCTGGATGAACTTGCAGGCTCTGTCCTCTGTTCGTTCTTCATTCACATCGAGATGTTTCCCATACATCAAGTCCAAAGGAGCCTTTGGTAGGTACCCAAAACACGTCTCAAAAGGTGAACTCTGAGTGGATGAATGTAAAGCTCGATTATAAGAATATTGTACATAGGGTATTTGTTCATCCCATAACTTAGGATGCTTGCTGCAATAGCCTTGAAGAAAAAGTACAACTGTTTCATTTACCACCTCTGTCTGTACGTTGATTTGTGGATGAAAAAAAATGCTCCTCTCCAATTTGGTGTCCATCATCCTCCAAAAGATAGTCCAAAAATCCCCAAGAAATCAAGTATCGCGATCCGAGACAATGGATGTGGGTAATGCAAATTGAACCCAAACATACTAAAAAGAGAGATTAGCAGTCTGCTCAGCAGTGATCTGTTTTTTACATGGCATCAAGATACACATCTTGTTGAACCTATCCACTACGACATACAAATAATCATGACCCCCATTGGTCATTGGTAAACCCCCTACAAAATCCATGGAAATGCTTTCCCATGGATGGGATGGAACAAGAAGTGGTGAGTATAGCCCCAATTTTCTATTAGTGGGCTTACAAGTAGAACACATCACACACCCCTTTACATATTTAGTTACAATTTCTTTCATTTGAGGCCAATAACAAAACCTCTGCAAATGAGCCATAGTTTTTCGTACCCCAAGATTCCCCGATACAAGAGAAGTATGAGCTTCTCGTATTACATGGACTCGTTCACTCGTAGGAATACATAGCTTCCCAAGATAACAGAGTAACTTTCCCTGCAGACAATAGTTCTCTACATGTGCACCATGGGTTAGCTTCTCATATACTTCTCTAAAATCTTCATTGATGGCATATTATTCTACATAGCTATCATGAGATAAATAAGTATTGTTCAAAATAATAGAAGCAATAATAGGAGGTCTAGAAAGAATATCAACTACCTTGTTATTTGTACCCTTCTTGTACCTGATTAACAAATTAAATTGTTGTAGAAAACCCATCCACTTGTAGTGCCGAGATTGTTGCAATTTGGTTTGTTCTTGAAGATACTGTAAAGGCTAGTGATCTATATGTATAATTGTTTCCTTCCCCAACAAGTAGTGCTTCCATTTATTTACGCTTTAAAATAATGCATACAGCTCTTTCTCATATGTAGGATAGTTAACAACATCTTGGTTAAAAGTCTCAGAGTGATAACAGATAGGCTTACAATATTGCATCAATATTGCACCCATGGCATATCCACTGGCATCTGTCTCGATCTTGAACGGTTGTTGAAGATTCAATAGTGCTAATACTGGTCCGGTACTAATCTTCTCCTTCAAAATGTTGAAAGATTTGTGTTTCTTTCCTTCCCACTGAAAAGTGTTCTTCACACTGGTTAAGGCATGCAAAGGAGCTGCTATAAAGGAGAAGTTGGGAATGAATCTCCTCCAATAATAGACTGAACCCAAGAAGGTTCAAACTTCAGTCACACTTTTTGGCTCAGGCCAATTTACAATTACTTCAATATTGGAAGGATTGATCTTCAATTGTCCTCCTCCCACGATATGACCTAAGTATACAAGTGCAGTATTTCCAAATTCACATACATATTTTTCCTTTGCAAAGTATCCAATACCTGCTTTACATGCCTCACATGTTCATCCCAATTCCCTCTAAAAACAAGAATTTAGTCTAAATATACAATCACAAAGTCATCTAGGAGAGGCCTGAATACATCATTCATCACACGCATGAAAGTTGTCGGAGCATTGCAAATCCCAAACAGCATAACTAACCACTCAAACAATCCCTGTTTGGTTTTAAATGAAATCTTCCATGCATCTTGTTCTACGAACCTAATTCGGTGATATCCATTGTGCAAGTCCAACTTAGTGAAATAAACAACATTCTTCAAATGATGAAGTAAATCATCTATACGAGGAATATGTTATCAATTTTTCACCGTGATTTTATTCAAGGCTCGATAATCGACACACATTCACCATGTGCCATCTTTCTTTGCCACCATCACGATCGGAGAACCACAAGGAGATGAATTGGGCCTAATGACCCCTTGATCCAATAAGTCCCGTACCTGCTTCTTGATCTCTGTCATCTCCACAAATGACATCCTGTACATGTCCACATTAGGAAGAGGAGAATCCTGCTGAAGATGTATCTCATGTTAGATTTCCCTCTTAGGAGGTATTCCATCTGGTTCCTAAAAAATATCATCATAATTAGAAACAATATCAATTAATTCCTTTTTATGAGATGGATCACACCCTTGGAAAGCATCGGATGTCCTAACATCTTTCTCTTTCATGACCATAAGTACATATCTCTTATTAGTGGTTATGAGTCTTTTCATTTTCCCTGCACTAACAAGTGTTGTATTTACCCTCATGATTTGATCTCTAACAATATATTCCACTCCCCCTTTAGTAAGGTGGTATTTGTTCTCATGA
>SNQJ01S0022005.1:26374-47972 GCA_010110895.2 Picea sitchensis
CGTGTGATAGCTCGTTGGAAAGGTATCGTCGAGGAGATTCATTTTGGGGGATCAATGATGCCTTCGGCTATCATTGAGAACCTGTATCTCGAAAAACCTTCATTTGGACCCTCAAAATGGCCCCGGAAGTTAAATCTTGCTAAAAATAGTAAATTGCCAAAATTGCCAGAAACATGTATTGGGCCAGTTGGAGAAGGTGGGTGGCCACCTTTATCCACCTGGATCACGTTTGCGTCATTAGAAATCTTGCGACACTATCTTCATGATCATGCCATTTTAATTGAGTTTTGGGAATTTTGAATTTTTTCCCTTTTCTGTCTATTGAAACCATTCTGAGCGTTCTAAGTTGCTTCTGTGCATTGTGAGTTGTTCTTAACCTTCTCTAGATCCTTTTTGGATCACTTAAAAAGAGAAAATGTTGTTGAGTGAACTTGTCTCTTTCACGCTCATTAATTGGATTTGAAAGGACGTCTATTTGGTGTAAGTTTAACCCTTTTTCAAACCAAGTAGACTAATTTCGAAAAAGGAATACTCTAGTCATTAGTGGCTAGAAGAGTTCTCATGGGTATTGTTTTATAATTTTTCAGGCATAAGGGAATAAATTTATGAAAAGGGACATTATTTGGAGTTAAGTTGTAATTGCATCTCATTCTCTTGCTCGCAGTATTGAGCCTATTGCCAGTTCCCACTTTTGCATTATAATCCTATTATCTCAGCAGTTTGCATCTTCAGCCAAGCAAAGCCTAGTTTATATCCTTTACAGCTTGACACCCTATACCCTATGAGGAAACATTCCCCTGAGTGTCCATATCTTGTGTTGGAACACACACAATTTTGAACTTTTGAGCTTTGTATTTTCACCTCTTAGGAATAAAATTTTACACAAATAAAGCACAAACTTGGAAAGTGTCCTTTTAATTTTAAAATCAAATTCATTGGTTGTCATTTAAATAAAGCGCATACATTATCCACCGTCGATGAGTTCCCTTAATTTTATCAAACGATCCTAATGATCTTCAAAGTTCTGGAGCCGCCTGAGTTTTAAAGAGTAAGTCCCTAGCGGTCGCTTCAGAGATTCGCACTTCGGATGTTCCAACGAGTCTAAGCACTAGAAACCCCGAAGCTCTGAAACTCGAAGATAACAACTCGCAATAAATCCTGAAAAACTCACAGTCATAGTACATGTGTCTTTTAAGTCTTTCATGGGCTGACATGTGGAACTTATTTTTGACATTTCTGTTAGATGATTCACACGTTTTCGTGTGACGCGTGGCACCTCTCTTTTCTTGACACTTCATCGATATATGCCATCAACTTTGCCACATAAATCCCAGAGATGGCTCTTCGGGAGTTTAACAAAGAGTGAGTTCACAAATCACCGAAGTTTCAAAATGTTGAAGTATTGGACATTTCCAAGAGTAAAAAGGAGTTAATAAAACATTTAAATAATGGAAGTTAATCTTGATTAAGAGTTAATTAATTACTTCACAGTTTCGGATTTTAGAACGTTTCCGTTGTGTTGTATTCAAAACCTACGAAGTCCGAACTTCCAAAATACTTAAAGTTAAACACGATTAATTAAGGCTCAAGGGATATTACTCATGAATTAATTACTTCACAGTTTCGGATTTCAGGAAATTTCTCTTGTGCTATATTTAAAACCCCGAAGTTTGAACTTCCGAAACATTTGAAATTAATGCGATGTTTTAAACACGATTAATTAAGATTTAAAGGTGATTATTCAAATATTAACTCCTCCACAGATTCAGGATTCGAGAGGTTTTCACCCTGTCACATCCAAATCTCCCGAATGTGAACCGTCAAAGTATTGATGGCATTTATGATTGATTAAAAATAATGATTTCAAATAAGGATTGTGAATCGCCATGTAATGAATTACATTAAGGTTAATAAATTCCTTGTTAGTGAGGCTATATGAAGATTGACGAACTCTGGTTTGAATAAAAGAACTTCAATTTCAAAATGATTTTCACCTTTCACAATTAACAATTTTATCTATTGAAGAACTCACAAAACTCCCCTGTAACAGGTAAGCTCACTCTGTTTCCGTGAAGATTATGGCGCTGAGAAAAATGGCAAAAAATCCTGATTCCACGGGAGAGGATTCAAACTCGAATGCATACATTATGTCGGACACTACTCCACGAGTCACATACACCATTAAAACTTGGACACAAGTTTTTGAGATCCTGGAACGTGAAATCATCAAATGTCCAGAAGACTCCACCGAAGAAGACGGTGACTCTTATGCAGCTAGTCTCAGACATATAGCATAGTCAGAGCTGCACAAGATAGATGCAGGGCCTTGAATCATTCCTTACAATGACATGATAAGTTGGGCCTTGGAACATGTTGACATCCAGACCAGGAGCGTCATCAACCACCGACAAGTTTGCGTCGGCTCTTTCCAACCAGAACATCTACAAGTAATGTATAAAATCTCTCCTACTCCTAAATACACTTATAATTTTGCATTCCTTCTAGAGTTTGAGAGCGGTAATGATATAATCAAGACCTGGTGGGGACATCTGGAGAGATTTAGAACTGATTCTCATGGCACATATGCCACATCATCTTTAGACATGCATATGATGTATGTGGCCATGATGATCTGTCGCCTATTCGGGACGAAAAGCCCTACACATTTCTCGGTGGAATGGGTAACCATCATGAACGAGCTAGTTGAGGGTTACACTTTCAATTGGGCCAAAATGTTGTCAGGTAACTTAGCAAAGGAGATCGTTGATTATAAAACAACAAAATATAAAGGGAATCCTACCCCTTTTTATATGTCTGCATATGTTATGGATGCCATCTTCTTCATGACCCCTTTTCCCTTGATGAACTGGAGTTGGACCCCGACTAGTGTCGAGCCTATTCATTTTTATCACTCCAAGTTATGGTAGGAGAAAGCTAAGGATTTCTTTTATGAAATTTGTCACAATGTCATAGTACCTGTTCACTTAGCCATTTATGGTCATCAGCCCCCTTGGATTTCAGAGAGGATTATGAGAAACCTAGGAAAGCTTGTAGATTGGTTCATTGAGGAGAATTTCTCCTACATAAGAGTCTTTGGTTGCTTGGTTCCCCCTCATGCTCTACCACAATTTTTTCCCGACAGGCTAGGGTGTAGAGAAGTAGGATATCAGACAGTTGCAGGCGGTATCAACAAAGAGATGAAAGAAACTCAAAAAAAGGCATGGTCGGCCTTCCCCATTCAAGTTGGCATGTTTACATTATTGGATTTTTTCCACTCTAATATTGAGGCCGTGGCTCTGGAGGATGTTAATTTGGTGGATATCGAGTTCAAAAAACATGATCCACATAAGATAGTAGAAAACAATATGGATCAGTTCAACATGAAGCGACACATGCATGAGATTCCCTGTATGATGAAATATTCAGGGGGGTGACATCTTATGAGGAAGTTCGAAACAGAGTCCTAACCCTACCCCCAGACCAACAAGATGGTTTTCTTAGCATTCAGAAACACAAGAAGAATAGTCTGCCAAAGATACTGCAAGGATAATCAATAACCAATCCTCCTTCACAGAAATATAAGTCTACAAGATCTGAGCTGGGCTCTGCCACTAAACCCAAAGCCGAAAATATCCCCAAAAGCCCAGAAGTATTGTTTCAAGAGATAAGAATGCCACTATCATGACTAAATGATCCACAGGTGATAGCATGGTTTGAGGCATTCATGAATCTGAGAAAAAATGTCTCCCATTCAACACCAGCAGCCCCTGCTGGCACCCCGAATACAATAAGACATCAACATTCCACTTAAATTGCCTCTCCCATTACATTGTTAACCCCTCTGCAGACCAACTTCGGAAATCTTAACTACGAAATCAATTTCATGGGTGATCTTACTCCCATCTTGCCCGAAGATATGCCTCCTTCATATTTCATTTTTAGTAAGAAACGAAAATCCATCGTGAAAAGAGAATCTCACCAAAAGGATGGAGTCATAACCAAATGACAAAGACTGGTGTATGATAGGAATGAACAAGATGGTCTAGAATTCACAAAATAAGTTGCAGGTTCGTTAGTTTCTTTTGCGACTGCCAATCAATGGTTGGTGGAAAATTTGGCCGAACAACTGTGACAGAAGTGCCTATTGGTGGAACACCTGCAAAACTAGATATATACTGCAGAGCAGACTGTTAGAAATAGAATGAGCCAAAATTTTGAGAAAATCAGGGCTAGTGATCAACAACAAATTCAACAGATTCAGGCTAACCTTGAGTAGCTCCATCAGAGTTCACAAACCAACCAAGGTCTAGTCACTCAGCATGACGAGTTGATAGAGCAGTTGCAAGCTAGATTGGCCCTAACTGAGGGTACCACGATTGACATCTCGACCTTCAAAAATCAAGAGTTGGAAATAAATGAGAAGATGGAAGTTTCCCAACGTGATCTTTATCTGAACATAGACTCCATACATAAATTCTATCAGGCATTAGACCTTTCCCTAAAGGATATCTATTTCAAGGAAAAAGAGGCCCTCTCAGCTCGGTCTAATTTTCAAGAAGTCCTCTTATTAATGTAGAAATATAATGTCCCTGATTTCCCTCTTCTCTCTTATTCTGAACAATTAAGAGGTGATATGGCCCTAAAGGTCTAGGAAACAAATCTGGAATAAGGCAAGAAATTTTCCAGAGAGGTCAAAGAATATTTTCTAGAAGCATTTTCATCATTAAACAAAAAGTTGATTGAGTTTGAGGGGAGTAATATCTTGGAAACCCTGGGGAAAATTGAGATAGAAATGAACCAGCAAAGTTCCATAAAGAAAAAATAATAAACTATGGCAGCCATTCAAGGAATGAGCCATATTGATCTTCTTAAAATCAATAAATGGATAGTTAATCCAAGTTCATAGTTTCAGGCCACAGTCCAAGAAGTGAACAAGATTCAAGAAAAACTGCCCCAAATACAAAGGAAATTGTTTTCCTTCGAGGTAAATGAAAATATTGAGCCCTTAAGGTTCATGGTGGCATTGATGGATATATGAACCCAATGCATTGAACATGGAAAATAAAGAATAGCTGGGAGCAAGTGAGAAAACATGCACAGTGTTCTTTCCTTCCACCCTCTCTACCTTTCACCTTCCAACAGTCATTTACCTCGTCCATACGCATTCTTACCTCCACTTATCCCACTTCATCATCATACACTTGTTCCCTCATCATACTTTCCATAGAAAAATACTCTTCCATGTGACCATTATCCATCCCTTGATGAGACAATGCTGTGCTATTCATTTGATTATCCTCACCCCATTATGTTGATTGTAATTCATTGCCCTGCTGAATGTATCCGAAGGGACCAATGGAAACGAAATTTAAATGAACAAGACAATATGAAAAATGACGAAGATGTCCTTAATGACATTTGTACCCACCCCAAAGGACTAAGGAAAGAGAGAACATCTACAAGAAGACGAAGAGACAGAGGAAGCGTTAGAAAGACTCAACAATAGTTGCTTACTGTTATTTTATTATGATGTATTCTATTTTTAGTGATACAATGTGGGAAGTCCAACGGCTTTAGTTGTGACAATTTTTTTATAAATACATATATTTAAGATCTATTGAAAGGGGGCTTCTTGCCGAATGTAATAAATAAACTCTCTTTTTGTGTATTAATACAAGTGCAAACAGAGACTCTAATTTTCATTCAATTTGAGTTATGTGCTTCCTCTGCATTTCCATTTCCCCGAATTTCTTTATGTAATTCCTTAAAACGCGATTGGTTGAAATTTAGTATTACAACTACTGTGATCATATTATACCAACGATTCATTTAAAAAAAAAATTCCTCTGTTATTACTGTGAGTAAAACAAGACCTGTGATATGTGTGAATTACTGCATTTCATATCGTGTTCAAGGGTGCGTTCTTTACCTTTCTTCCACTGCAAACAAGGTGAGACTCATCTATAATTGATTCACGACTTTGTGTAACAGTTTTGTTACTCTCTTATACACCATTTGATATGATAATTGCAACTCAGATAACGAAATACAACCTCTGTACTATTCTATTATAAATTTCATTTAAAGATCATTTGTCATAAAACTGAAGGTAGCAAAGTGTCACACACCCACAACGGGCATAATAAAATTTTCGCCTTTTCTCAAGGGACAAAATCTCTGAATTCCTACAGGGGCCTAGTGCAGGCTATCTCTTCCCTTATCCTTCTCCATGTGACCACTACCTACAACCATAGGCTTAATTTAAATGGTGCGTCACGTTTCGCGACTTCGGAACTTCTGATGCAAGGAGCCCTATCTCCTCCAACTCCCGAGTTCCGAAAGGACTTAATGACCATTAGCTCCCTTCGTTCACATGACCATTTCCATGACCACATGCTTAAACGACGTGTCGCATTTCATGACTTCAAGGCTTTCGATGCAAGGCATCCAAACTTCTCCAACTCCTCCAAGTTCTAAGCCCGATTAGGGTCCTAGAAAACGCTAACCCTCTCACCTATGATAACATTGTGACCTTCCTCTAGGACTGGGTCCCAGCTCCCATATTTTTTGGGACTTCGTGATTCAGAGAATCATGAACAGTTCTTCCTTCCTTTCCAAATCTCCGACTCTCGAAGATCTGACGGATCCAAAACCTCTGCTAACCAACAACCTAGATTAAGTCAGTGAATTGCCTTCGTGACTTTGGGAAAGTCTTCACTTCCATTTTCTCGATGACCAAATCTCTGAAACTGTGAACAAGCTAAATCGGCAGTTCACAGGTCTCTCTCTATCCAACGACCTAGATTCAATCAGTATTTTTCCACTCATGAATTTGGAAAACTCGTCCAACTCCTCCTCCTTGGAATCCTGAAGTCCGAAGCTCCAAAATTCTTCCACTTTACAAATCAACGGCTCTAAAATTCCCACCAATCAATGACCCATATTTTTCTGAGACTTCGCATCTTTCAAAGTTGGAAAAGTCGACCGCCTCCATTCCCCGACTCCCTAAATATCTAAATTTCAAAGAGCCAAATCAACGACCTTCAAATCCCCATGATTCGATCGCTGTAATCGAATCGCGGTTTCGCAATTCAGGAGTTCTAGAAACTCCGTCCTTTGACTTCCCTAAGTCGCGAGTCAGTGAAACACTGATCTCCCACCATGTGTCCTTTCTCGATGGATGGTCCAGATGATTTTGTGAATTCTTCCTTAGGGAATTTTTCCTCGTCTCCACCTCCGATCTCCCGATACCTATTTTCACGAAATGTATGGATCTTCGCCACATGTCCTTCTGGATCCAATGGTCCAGAATGATTTCAAGTTTCACGAGTCCTTAAAACTCCGCCCGTTGACTCTTCTGATGTGCGAGTCAAAGAAATGTTGATCTCCCTCCATGTGTCCCTTCCGATGGATGGTTCCGATTACTTTGGGGCTTTCAGGACTTTGACAAGTCCACTCTCCCGCCTACACAAGGGTTAAGATCGACGGTCAAGGTAGCTCCTGATGGATCCTAGGATATATGGTCCCGATTCCATCGCTACTTGTGAAGACTGAAAGGGTTGAGGCATTAACGCCCATGCTCTTCCTCTAGATCCATTGGTCCTGATATACCTAGGATATTTCCAAAAGGATCTTGTCCATTCATCTACCAAACGAAAGGATACTCCCTTTCAATAATTGAACTCATTATCCTTTCTGAACTTAGGTAACGAAATTCAATTTCTCGGAGATTCAAATTTCCATGACTTTGAAACCTTCAATAGCTAACTCCTTCTTGCACAAGGTTTCCAGACCTAGATCACATGAACCTTAAGATGGTTGTTGGGTAATTATCCCTAGTCTTAGTCAGGTTTCTGGATAAGGGCTTGGGTACTTTTCAAAGTCCCTAGGCTACTGACCTGAATGAAGTGCCTTCCTCACTCACTGAGTTATGAGCTATGACATGAGGGTAGGGTAAGATCATGGGTTTACTGTAGCGGTAGAAATACAAAGGAGCTTACTCTGACTCTGAGACATGATGAAAATCCCTGGGGAAGGTGCCTTCGAGGGATTAAACCAGAACACCAAGATAATCAGGCAGGTGGGACAATTATCAGTGGAACGGACTCATGCTCCGGACTTACTCATTTTATACAGAAACCAACTGTGTCATATAAGTATACACATGCATTTATTATTTCCAATCTAAATTACCAGGAAATCATAGCATACAGAAACCATTTATGGGTGTATAAACATGAGCATGTATCCATGATATTCAATTCAAAATACAAGGCATAAAACACTTATAAGAACCACTAGGTGTGATGCAACTATTGAGAGGGGTGCTCGTTTCCACCCAACCATAGGCTCAATCACTCCCAAATGGATTTATCACTAGCCACCCCCGAACTTAGGACACGATGCTCTAAGACTCCATCTCTTACTTTGATCTCAACAGAAGTTGTGGACGAAGTTTACTCTCCTTCTCCCAATACAGGAATAGATGAGGATGAAGGTTACTCTCCTCATCCTGTCTCTGTCTCTATTCTCTGTGATCAAAACTCATTGTTTTTTCTTTCAATCCTTCCTTGGACCCGAGAATTTCTTCTCTCGTCTCTGCATTCTTCACAGGCTCTCCCTCTATCCACCACACTTCCCTTCTTTCCTCCCTCGACAAGGTTGTGTGTGGCTCGAATCCCCTCATCCGTGGTCAGGTCTGGAAGCCATTCCAATGGGAAGTCTTCTCCATCCTTCATTAAATCTTGAGGAGGCCCTTCCCACCTACCATTCTGATGGGAATTCATTTATGGGAAGAGGGTTGTTCTGATCCGAGCAACATTAACTCCAGTATGGTACTGGTTCGATGGATTTTATCGCAACCATTCCAGGTTCCCTCCACCACCTTTTCATTAGAAACCATTGTCTCTCTTTCTTAGCACATCCCCTCTCTTAGTAGTCATGCAACACATTTCCATTATCCATCAAAATAACAGGATTTACATTCATCGACCTTTATACAAAGTTCCACTAAATTAAACATTCACACTTTGAGTTTGCCATAGTTCCTGGACAATAAAGTTATATTTACAGACTAGGGGAAATAGTGTGTTACAATTCCCTTCCCCTTAAAGGAATCATCTTCCTCGATGTTCTGTCTACCAATATGATATGTATGTATAGGAGTAAACAAAATAGGAAATGCCTGCCTCATGGCATCTTCCATTTCCCGCGTAGCCTCATCTGGGCGAAAGTGTTTCCATTGCACCTTGACCTGTGTAATGGTTTGATTCCTAAGTGATGTTTCCTTCCTGTCTAGTATGCATTGGGGTTCTGGCAGGAATTCTCCCTCCAGTTACACTTGGATCATAGACCAGTCAATTATATAATTAGCATCATGTACATATTTTTTTCAATAATGAAACATGAAAAACATTATGTGCCTTTACAATGGGAGGAAGTGATAGCTTATAGGCTACAAGTCCCACTCTATCTAGGACTTCAAAGGGTCCACAATATTGAGGTGCCAACTTGGCATAGGCTCCCATACTCAGGGAACTCTTTCGGGGTCTAACTCTAAGATAGACATGGTCTCCATCTTTGAACTCTCGGGGAGTTCTCTTTTTGTCGACGTAACGTTTCTGTTGGTCCTAAGAAATTTTCAAATTTTGCCTTATCTGCACTACTTGTTGTTCCGTTTCTTTCAGCATGTCGGTTCCGATTGTAATTCTATCCACTAGATTATTCCATCTGATTGGGATCTTGCACTGTCTACCATAGAGGGATTCAAAGGGGCTCATCTTTAAGGATTCCTGATAACTGTTGTTGTAGGTAAACTCTACCAATGGCAGGTAGTCTTCCCACTTCTTAGGCTAATGCATTACATCCATTATTAGCATGTACTCTACTATTTGGTTTACTCTTTCTGCTTGTCCATCAGTTTGAGGGTGATAGGCTATGCTGAACAACAATTTAGTCTCGAAACCAACCATTAGGGATTTCCAAAAGTTTGAAGTGAATTTGGTATCTCTATCAGATACAATTTCCTTGGGCATGCCATGCATTCTAAATATCTCCTTCATGAAGATGTTGGCAATATCTATTTCCTTGCAAGTTGACTTAACAGGGATGAAATGGGCAAACTTACTTAGTTTTTCCACCACGACCATGATGGCATCATTTTTCTTGGTCGATTTTGGTAATCTGGTGATGAAATCCATGGAAATGGTTTCCCATTTCCATTCTGGAATCGTTAGGGTCTGTAACAATCTTGTTGGATGTTGGTGCTATGCCTTAACTTGCTAGAATTATAGGCACTTTCTTTAACCCATGCCAATATAATTGTTTCCTAGTGGCCGTGATCATATTTTGATATCTGGGTGACTAGCATATGGTCTCTTATGCAGTTCATCCATTATGAACCTCTTCAAGTCGTCACAGTTTGGAATATACAATTTGTTTCTGTAAGTCAACAAACCTTCCTCGAGCATTTGGTATCCTTCATACTTTAGCCCTATAGGCTCTTGCCTTAGGTATGAAGTCACGGTCTTAAAGAATGCATATATCCCTTGTGCATTTATGATTCTCTCCCTGACATCCATTTTGCAGCTGCTTACTGCTGCTAGATGAATCATGTTTATACTTATGCTAAGGGCATCAACCACCCTATTTTCCTTTCCTTTAATATGTTTGATTTCAAAATCAAATTCACTTAGAAGAGCCATCCACCTCGCTTTCCAGGCATTGAGTTTTGGTTGATCAAACAAGTGTCTCAATCCACAATGATATGTCATAAGCACAAATCTTCTACCCAAGAGGTAGTGTCTCTACATTTTTAAAGCATGTACTATGGTAGCCAACTCTAGGAGAGTCTAGGTCATGGTTCACATAATTGATCTCATGCTCATTTAATTTCTGGGATGTATAACATATTACATGACATTCTTGCATAAGGAATCCTCCGAGTCCTTCCTTGAAGGAATTTGTACACACAAGGAAATCATCATCCGGGTCCGCAATCTTTAGCACAGGTGCATGGGTTAGGAGGTAGTTTAGTTCCTGAAATCTTTCTTCACATTTTGACGTCCAAATGAATTTAATCCCCTTTTTCTGAAGGGCAGTGATTGGAAAACCAATCTTGGAAAACCCTTTTATGAATCTTCTATAATATCCTTCTAAGCCCATGAAGGACCTAATATTAGATACATGTTTCGGGGTAGGACATTCCATAATGGATCTGATCTTGTCAGTGTCTACTGCCACCCCTTCCTTAGATATGACATTGCCTAAGTAATGGACTTGCTTCTGAAAGAAATCGCACTCGATAAACTTAGCATAGAGATGATTGTCCCTTAGTACTTGAAGTACGAGTCTAAGATGTTCTTCGTGTTCCTCCCTGTTATTGGAGTAGATTAGGATATCATCAATGAAAACCAATACAAATTTGTCTAGAAATTTGTTGAGTACATTATTCATCAAGCACATAAAAGTGGTGGGGGCATTGGTTAACCCAAATGTCACCACCACAAATTCGTAGTGACCATCCCTCGTTGTGATGGTTGTTTTGTGGATATATTCATCCTTAATCCAAACTTGATGGTAGCTCAATCTTAGTTCAATATTTGAGAAGATGGATGCACCTCCCAATTGGTCGAACAAATCATCGATTCTTGGTAAGGGGTACTTGTTCATTATGCTTGCCTTATTGAGTTGTCTGTAATCTATGCACAGTCGGAGTGTGCCATCTTTATTTTTCACAAACAGGATGGGCGCTCCCCACAGAGATACACTCAGTCGGATGTAGCCTTTTTCCATCATCTCCTTTAGTTATAGCTTGAGCTCAACGATCTCTGGCATGCTCATTCTGTATGGCGTTCTAGATGTTGGTACCGCTCCCGGTGTAAGTTCTATTGAGAAGTCAATATCCCTTCTTGGATGTAGACCTGGTACTTCTTCTGGGAATACGTCCTTGTATTCTCTTAATATGGGGTGGTCCTCTAGGTTTGGTTTGTCATCTTCAACGGAGTCCAACACCTGTATTGCATATAAGGAAAACCCTTTTCTACAATACTTCTTCATTTGAAGGGATGATATTTGTCTCACTGAGACAGGCTTCTGAATCCCTTAGAGGGTCATCTTTCTCCCATCTTCATTTACACATTCTAAATTTTTATGGTAATAGTCCATTTTAGCTTTATGAGCAACCAACCAGTCCATACCAATCAACAAGTCATAAGATCCCAAGGAAAGTATGTTAAGGGTCACTTGGGTGGGAAATCCACCCATGATGAATTGGCAGGCTGGTATAGCCTCTGCCACCTTTCTTTTGGTACCGGTGGCTAGTTGTACCAACCATGGTTTAACATGTCTAGTTATTTGCAGTTTACACTTATCGACAATATGAGGGGTGACATAACTAAAATTAGAATCTGGGTCAATTAAAATAGAAATTGGATGGTTTCCGATCATACCTTCCAGCTTCACTACTGAAGCTTGATGGTCATTTTGATTATTGTCTAGGGATGCATAGATTCGTGGCATGCTCCTAGCCACATCATTGATGGTGGTAGCCTCTTGGATATTGTAGACCCCCTAACTATTTTGTTGTTTGTGTGGGCAGTCCCTCAGTCTATGATTTTCTCCACAACCCCAGTATTTTAAGGGTTCCTTCTTTAGGTTATCGATCTTTGTTGGGACTGTTTGAAAAGGTTTATTTCCACTTTGAGAGGTGAAATTTTTCTGATATACACTTCTAGCTGGAAGGATCCCCCTAGAATCTTTTCCATAGTTCTTAAATCTTGAGGAGTTAAAACTTTTCTTATGGAATCTTGAACTATTATTTTTCTTCTAGTCCTCATGGGGTCTTGTATTTCTCCCAAACTATTCATAACAATACCTCGCCTTCTAGATAGCCTATTTCAAGGTCCTTGGTTCGTCAAACTCAATCCTGTCCTGGTAGGTCTGAGGTAACCCACTAATGAACTGCTGCATTTTTTATTTTTCATCTTTTATGTAGGGTACATACCTCGGTAGTTCAAGGAATTTATTGACAAATTCCTCTATGGTGAGTTGTCCCAGCTGAGGTTCATAGAATTATTTATTTTTCCCATCCATCTATTTTTCTGGCAGATACTTCTTTCTGAAGTATTTCTCAAACTATTTCCATGACAAGTCCTTCTCATGGACTCCTTTCACATTCCTAAGGTCTTCCCACCATATGGAAGCCTTTCCATTCAGATTGAAGATGGATATTCAAGCCTTCAAGTTTTCAGAGTAGTCATGGACTTTGAAATACTTCTTTAAACCAAGCAGCCAAGCTTTCGCCTCTTCTCCCTTCTTTATCTTTCCGTCAAAAGAGGGTGGTTTGGCTTTCTTGAACTCTTCAGGACCACGGGTTTTGGAACACTTCTCTTTCTTTCCTTTCTTCTGAGAATGCAAGCTAGCCCTACTACTAGAAGACCCTTTGGAGTTATAAACTTCCTTTCTAGGGGACTCTCCTGATGAGTGTCCCTTGCCTCCAGGTTAGACCTTCTTAGCAGTACTTCTCCCCGTGAGGTCACTTATGGAGTCATGTTTTCAGGTCCAAGGTGGACTCTGACCTCTCTTCTTGTGTCGTTGGTTCGCATGATTGGTTGCGGGCTCATGTTGCAGTTGCCTCTATATGTTGCAGAAGATTTATAGCAAGACTGCGTTAATTTCTATTTGTTTCTCTTGATCCTTTATTAGTCTCTCATTGTTAGCCTTGAAACTCTGTAGCTCGGTGCTGAGACTTCTTATAGTTTCAGACAGATATGGAGGGGTTTACACTGCCCTCCTTTCATCAAATTCCTCGTCTTTATTATGGGATCCATCCCCCACTTCATGGCACATAATCATCTTTTAGTATTGGGGTCTTCTCGTGATTCACTGACTGTTCAAGTGTCGCCAAAAACACATATAGTTAGCTAACAGTCTATTAGTTCATGAACAATACATGGTTTAAAAATTCTTAATGTACACACACAGTAGAAGGTTTCATTCCTTTCTGTAATAATATTTTTAAATCAAACCTCTTAAGAAAGAGGTAAGGTAGGGTGTCACTCCTTGGAAAGTACCCATATAGATTTATTTAAGCGACTTGTCCATGAGACTAAGCAGGACAAGTGTTGTAACCATGCTCTGATACCATTTTGTCACACACCCATGACGGGCATAATAAAATTTTTGCCTTTTCTCAAGGGACAGAATCCTTGAATTCCTATAGGGGCCTAACGCAGGCTAGCTCTTCCCTTATCCTCCTCCATGTGACCACTACCTGTGACCATAGGCTTAATTTAAACGGCACGCCGTATTTTGCGACTTCAAAACTTTTGATGCAAGGTGCCCTATCTCCTCCAACTCCTGAGTTTAGAAAGGGATTAATGACCATTAACTCCCTCTGCTCACATGACCATTTCCATGACCACAATCTTAACCTAAACGAAGCGTTTCATTTCATATCTTTAGGGCTTTCGATGCAAGGCGTCCCAACTTATCCAAATCCTCCAAGTCCTGAAACCCGATTAGGGGCCTAGCAAACACTAGACCTCTCACCTATGATCATAGTGTGACCTTCCTCTAAGACTAGGTCCCAGCTCCCATATTTTCCAGGACTTTGTGATTCAGAGAATCATGAACAGTTATTCCTTCCTTTCCAAATATTCAACTCTCGAAGATCTAATGGCTCCAAACCCTCTGCTAACCAACAACCTAGATTAAGTTGACAATTTTCATTCGTGACTTTGGGAAAGTCTTCACTTTAATTTTCCCGATGATCAAATCTCTGAAACCATGACCAAGCTAAATCGATAGTTCACAGGTCTCTCTCTATCCAGCGGCCTAGATTCAATCGGGATTTCTCCACTCGCGAAGTTGGAAAACTCATCCAACTCCTCCTTCTTGGAATCTCGAAGTCCAAAGATCTGAAATTCTTCCACTCTATAGATCAACGGCTCTGAGGCTCCCACCAATCAATGACCTAGATTTTGTCGGGACTTCGCGTCTCACAAAGTTGGAAAGGTTGACCGCCTCCATTCCCTGACTCTTGAAATACTGAAATTTCAAAGCCCCAGATCAACGGCTTTCAAATCCCCGTGATCCGATGGCTGTAATACAATCGCAATTTCACAATTAAGGAGTTCTAGCAACTTCGTCCTTTGACTTCCCTGAGTCGCAAGTCAGTGAAAGGCTGATATCCCGCCACACGTCCTTTCTCGATGGACGGTCCAGATGATTTCATGAATTCTTAGTTCGCAAGTTTTTCCTCGTCTCCACCTCTGATCTCCCAATACCCATTTTCACCAAATGTATGGATCTTCGCCAAGTGTCCTTCTAGATCCAATGGTCCATAATTATTTCAAATTTTGCAAGTCCTTAAAACTCCACCCATTGACTCTTCTGATGTATGACTCAACGAAATTATGATCTCCCTCCATGTTTTCCTTCCGATGGACGTTTCCGATTACTTTGGGGCTTTTAGGACTTTGACAAGTCCACTCTCCCACCTACACAAGGTTTAAGATCGAAGGTCAAGGTAGCTCCCGATGGATCCTGGGATCTACGGTCTCGATTCCATCGTTGCTTGCGAATATTGAAGGGGTCAAGGCATTAACGCATGTGCTTCTCCTCTAGATCCATTGGTCCTGACAAACCTGGGATATTTTCGAAAGGATATCGTCTGTTCGTCTACCAAACGAAAGGATACTCCCTTTCGATAATTGGAATCACTATCCTTTCTGAACTTCGGTAATGAAATTCAATTTCTCGGAGCTTCAAATTCCCACGACTCCAAAACCTTCAAGAGCTAACTCCTTCTTGCACATGGTTTCCAGACCTGAATCACATGAACCTGAAGATGTTTGTTGGGTAATTATCCCTAGTCTTAGTTGGGTTTCTGGATAAGGGCTTGGGTACTTTTCAAAGTCCCTAGGCTACTGACCTAAATGAAGTGCCTTCCTAACTCACCGAGTTATGAGCTATGACACCGGGGTAGGGTAATCTCATGGGTTTACCATAGTGGTAGCCATACCAAGGAGCTTACTCCAACTTTGAGACATGATGCAAATCCTTGGGGAAGGTTCCTTTGAGGGATTAAACCAGAACACCAAGAGAATCAAGTAGGTTGGACAATTATCAGTGGAATGGACTCATGATCCAGACTTACTCATTTTATATAGAAACCAACTGTGGCATATAAGTATACACATGCATTCATTATTTCCAATCTAAATTACCAGGAAATCATAGAATACATAAACCATTTATGGGTGTATAAACATGAGCATGTATCCATGATATTCAATTCAAAATAAAATGCATAAAACACTTATCAGAACCACTAGGTGTGATGCAATTGCTGAGAGGGGTGCTTGTTTCCACCCAACCATAGGCTCAGACACTCCCAAATGGATTTATCACTGGCCACCCTCGAGCTTAGGCCATGATGCTCTGAGACTCCATCTCTTACTTCCATCTCAATGGAAGTTGGGGACAAAGGTTACTCTCCTTCTCCCAATACATGAATAGATGAGGATGAAGGTTACTCTCCTTATCCTGGCTCTGTCTCTATTCTATGTGATCAGGACTCATTTTTTTTTCTTTCAATCCTTCCTCAGACCCGAGAGTTTATGATCTCGTCTTTGCATTCTTCGAAGGCTCCCCCTCTATCCACCACTCTTCCATTCTTTCCTCCCTCGACAAGGCTGCATGTGGTTCGAATCCCCCCATCCGTGGTCAAGTTTGGAAGCCATGCTGATGAGCAGTCTGCCCCATCCCTCATTAAGTCTTTAGGAATCCCTTCCCACCTACCAGCCTGACGAGAATTCATTTCTAGGAAGAGGGTTGTTCTAATCTGAGCAACATTAACTCTAGTATGGTACTGGTTCGGTGGAGGTTATTGCAAGCATTCTAGGTTCCCTCCATCACATTTTCATTAGAAATCATGGTCTCTCTTTCTTAGCACATCCCCTCTCTCAGCAATCATGCAACATGTTTCCATTATCCATCAAAATAATAGGATTTACATTCATCGACCTTTATACAAAGGTCCACCAAATTAAACATTCACACTTTGAGTTTGCCATAGTTCCTGGCCAATAAAGTTATATTTACAGACCGGGGGAAATAGGGTGTTACACAAAGCACTCATTAAAACATTGTTTTTTCAAATACTACTGATGCCTGACAATATTCTTTGAGCTTGAGGATTAATATTAGGAACAACATCTTTTTGGCGCCGTTTCCGGGGACAAAGAAATGAAATCATTTTCCTTGAGAGAACGACAAGGTAAATATTGGTATTTGATGGTGAACAAAGATTGAATACATAAGTAAGGCTTACTTTATTTTTCACCTGGCGAATCCACCGTAGAAAAAGCTGGCATTCGGTCGAAAGTATAGCAGGAAAAACCCAAACGATAAGTAGACTACACCAGTGTCAGATCCTGAAAGGTTGTTGAAACCAAAGGGATATCTCATACAAGATACTACCTCATCAGGTAAGGTCTATCAACCCAGAATTACAAAAGATAATTATGAGTTTCACACTGAAGAACTAACCCCTAAAGAAAGTTTTAAACAAATTCATTTTGCAAAGGCATCAACTAGTAAATATGAGGTTAAACGCGAAACCCCAGAGGTAGTTATTACCAAGATAAAAATTGAGATTGACCTGATAGATACTTTTACCAATGAGAAAAAAGGATCCCCTTCGATCCCCACTGTCATTAACACTTTACCAATTCTCTTCTTTCCTGAAGTAAAATTTTCTGTTTTCCGAAATCTTGAAGTGTACTTTCTATACCCAGATTCATCCTCTATTGCCTCTCCTTTTTGTACATCTGGTAAACCTGAGGTACCCAGCTCAAGTTTCCCTTTTTGTCCTCATATATATCTTTCATCTCCTCGTGATATTTTTCCCAAACTTCACTCACAACACCCCGAAGTAGTCGAAAGGCCAACACTTCAATCTTTCAAAGTTTTTGAAAATCTCCTTTTTATCCCCCGAAGCCTGTCTCCTAGATTTTCAATGGCTGGTGCTGGAGGTGCTAGTGTTGATGGTGTCGGAGGTGAAGGAGATGGTGGACAAGCTCAACCCGCTAGAACCTTTTCCAAGGTACCTGTTAGATATTCTCCCTTGGTCCTTCATGTTGTCCTGCATGATTTTCCCAAAAATTACATGAAGAACCTCCTCAAATGCATGGGAGAAGGATATCTAACCGCAACAAAACATATAGCCTTTTTCGATCACTTTGATGATATCCTTGGTATTGAACACGAGGATGTTTATTAAATGATTTTAGTACATAATTTTGAAGGACAAGTGAGGACTTGGTTCAGAGGACTCCCAGTAGGTTCCATACGATCATATGTTGATTTAGAGAATGCCTTCCTGAGACAGTGGGGAGAGAAAGGATCATCTCTATTATTTAACCAAATTCGAGGCTTTGCAAAAGAAGAATTCTGAATGAGTCCTTGAATTTATCCATAGGTTCAATAAGATGTATCAAAAAATCCTAGCCGAAGTCAAACCTTCTCAACCAGCCGTGAAAGTAACTTTTGCAGGGGATTTTGATTCCAACATTTCCCTACTTTTAAGAGAAAGGAGATCTACCACTTTATCAGGAATGCAAGATGATGTTATAGAAATTGAGTCCAATATGATGGAATTTGGGAAGTTAAAAACCAAGGTTTATATGGGAGCCAGAGTAGCCAGGAATTTCAAAGAACAGACAGGACCCTCTGGATCAGGAAAGTCTGCAAAAGAAAGAATGGATGAGATGGCCAAAATTATTAAATATTTATCAAACAAAATTTCCAGGATGGAGTTAGATCAAGCCAAACCTGATCCATATGTTAGGAATCAATTTAGGAGAAACCCTAACCCTCAGATACAACAAAGAAAAGTAAAAAATGAAGATCAAAAGATGCAAGATCCTTTTAAAACTGAAAATTTCATGTAGAGGGATGAAATGTAAGATTATGAGGAGTTAGAAGAAGATCTAAACAACCTTAGCGATGATGATATTGAGCCACACTTAACCAAACAGGATTATGAGAAATACTTAGACCTGGATTCCCTATTTAATGATTATGAAAACATCAAGAATCTGGGGGACTCTACGTATCAATGTCTCGTTGACTCAATAATGACCGAACTTCAACATAAATATAATTTAAGGCCGAGAGAGAAAAGTTCTACAAATATTCCAGCAAAAAATATTTTATCAAGAAATAAAGCGAATGAGGCAGCAATTTCTAAACCATCAACTAAGACGCAAGCTTCCTGAACAAAGCAAGTCGAAACAAGAACAGTGCAAAATAAAAATAAAAAAGATACATAAGCTCAGGTTCATACCGGAGAAATTGAAAAAAAAACCGCAGGCTTCAATTTAGAAAATGAAATTAATAAAATTAAAATCCCAATGCCTTTGGTTGAACTTGCAAAAAACCAAGTTTATAAAAAGAAAATCGCTAAAGTGATACATTTTTCTGATGCTGAATGTCAAGCTGATGTTATCAATTTGCAAGACGAAAAACCTACAATCATGTTCGCACCACACATTGAAAACAATAAGGAATCTATTGCTCCGTTCTATATTACATTAACTGTGCACGACCATTTACTCCACAATTCCGTGCTAGACTCAGGGGCCTCTCATAATTTAATGCCTAATATTATCATGGAAAAATTAGGCCTCAAAATTACCAGGCCTTATCAAGACTTGTACTCGTTTGATTCTAGAAAGGTTAAGTGTTTAGGTATGATTAAAGATTTGGTGGTAAAGCTTGCTCAAATTCCTGTAAAAAGTATCCTTATGGATGTGGTTGTTTTTGACTTCCCTACGAAGTACGACATGCTTCTATCCAGATCTTGGGGCTCCAAGTTAAGAGGATCGATTCAGCTAGACATGCCTTATGCTACAATTCCAATTTTTGGTGGATAGTTCACGCGACTGTACAGAGAAACTAGACTGGAGTATATTGTAAGTGACCCTAAAAACCCTAATAACTACCCAGACTATGTTTCCAATTAGGACTTATGAAATTATATGTTATCTATAGATGATGATTTTGAAGAATGTACAAAAGAAGAAAATAAAAAAACCAGAAATTTCAATAAAAATTATAAATGTTAGAAAAGGGATGTGGAAAATGTTTTTCGATGGTGCTTCATCCTGCGAGGAAGCAGGAGCTGGAGTTTTATTCATGGCAACAAGTGATGAGTATGTTATTCCCTTCTCTCATATATTACAATGGGAGGTTGATTATATGAATAATGTCTGGGAATATGAAGCTCTGGTTTTAGGATTAGAAGCTACAAGGAAGTTAAAAATCGAACACCTGATAGTTTATGGTGATGCAGAGCTTATTGTAAAACATGTAAAACAATAGTATACAGATAAGCATCCAAGGTTGATATCATATAAGAATTGTGACTGGGATATTATAGAGAACTTATTCTCATCCTTTAATATTCACTCTATTACCAGGATGGAGAACCAACAAGCTGATTCCTTGGCCAAGGCTGCTGCGACCTTCATACCGCCTACTATCTTGAAACTGAAATATCACATCGAGATGAGACATAGATCTTCGATCCCAAAAAATGTTCAACACTGGAAAGTGTTTGAAGATGATGAACTAATCAAACAGTTCCTGGAAATGATTGACGAGTTTTCTGAAACTCACATTGTTTCAGGATTAATCCGTAAGTGCGGACACAAACCAATCTCCCTAGATCCACCTGGATCTAGAACAAAACATGATAGAATGATACTCTTTCCCTAGATTTAACCTATTGAATGAACTAAGAGACAAGGATCATGAACATACCTTATGAATTCTTTCCTAGGTCTCTGTTGTTCCAAGATTCGCTCCAACGCTCTTGTGTCATTCATATCACAACAGTACAAACCAATCGAAGTGAAGGAAAATTAATATATTCAATAGCTAATCTATACATATGATCAAGGAGTTATGTAATAAAGCGACATCATCTTTATGGGAAAGGGACACATTACTATATTGAATTAATAGAAAGTGAAACATACAACCTGAGCCTTGATGTTGTAGATCTCCTTTCGATGGCTCCTAGCTCTGACACACACACTTTCTCATGCATGAAGAAAATCAACCACTTTTGATGACCTTACTGGTTTCTCTAGCTGTTGTAGCATCAATCCTTCATACAATCTTACACTAATTTTCAAATCAATCTCTTGCTAGTTTGCTTCTAACCTTTTCCATGAGCATCCTCCTCAATATATAAGAGAAGATAGATTAGTTACTTGGATGGGAAATGATCCCAAGATATCAGGAAAGCCAGTTCTTAGATAACCATTCACAAGCCAACTCATCCTTCTAGAAGATTCCTTTCTAGAAGGTTCGAGATTTTATCTTTTTACTTCATTTGGAAGATGTTTGCACCCTGAGAGTTAAGTACAGTGTGAACCCCTCGCAGCCCAGCTTAATGCAACCTGCGAGAATCATGCATTCTTGCAGGCAAATATATATGCAGCCTACAAACCTCCCTTAAAAGTATGATTTCTGGAAGCAGACAAATGTAACTTTTCTCAGGAAAGTGTTCTTAGTGAAGAGCTTG